>VMDO01005491.1:0-111306 GCA_007922755.1 Pedetes capensis | reverse complement strand
GTGCATCTGACTCATGCCATGGTATTTTCAGTGGCATCATATGGTTGTGAAAGCTGGACATTGAACAAGAGAGACAGAAAAAGAATTGATGCTTTTGAATTGTGGTGCTGGAGATGTCTATTGAATATACCATGGACTGCCAAAAGAACCAACAAATCTGTCCTAGAAGAAGTGTGCTCCTTGGAAGCAAAAATGGCCAAACTGCGTCTTACATATTTCGGACATGTAGTCATGAGAGAACAATCCCTGGAGAAGGACATCATGTTTGGAAGAGTGGCAGGTCAACGCAAAAGAGGAAGGACCTCCACCAGATGGATTGACACAGTATCTGCAACAATGGGCTTAAACATAAATAAGATCATTTGCCTGGCACAGAATCGGCAAGTGTTTCGATCTGCTGTACATAGGGTCGCTAGGAGTCGGACTCGACTCGACAGCACCTAACAACAACAACAAATCTATGTTAAATTATGTCCTCGTTAAGCTGCCTGTTACATATGAGAAATGATAGATTTTTTTTCTAAAAATTGTGATAGATTTTCTGGCACAGACTAGCACCCAGGAATGATGTATAATCAATTATTTTCTTAATAATTTGACATCTACAGTATCCTGTGAACTGTAACTAAACACAAGAATGGGGTAAGGACATAAATTAATCTCTTTAGAAGCACTAATCTGCAAAAATAATCATCCATTTTAGAAAAGGTGGAAAACTGAGGGTCATCTATTATGAGATTCAACTTTGAATATGCATTTCCTCTAATTTGATATGGCTAAAATAAAAGCCACCGAAGTGCTCATATAAAAATGAATGTTTCATATACTTATTTTTACTTGTTTTCTCTATCAGATATCCCTTCCAGAAAATATATAGATAACAATTTTTCAAAATGAAAATGTTTTATACTCTTTACATCATAAATTTGACTTTAAACATCTCTGTAGAGAATGAAGGGCTGGTGTTTTAGCTCAGTTGGTAAAGTGCTGCTCTATGCTCCCTGAGGCCCAGGATTCGATCACCAACACCACAAAAATGGGAGTAGGACATGGCTGCCCACTTCGAAAAACAATCCAGAAACACTCAGCGATTCAAAATCCTATGAATGAAAGAGAAGTGCTCTCATAAGACTAGACATGGCACAGTGTCGGGAGTGTTTTGTTCTGTTGTAAAAAGGTCCTTATGATTCAGACCTGACTCAACGGCACCTAACAACAACACAGGGAATGAAATAGCATGCTGTTATAAATAATCTTGTGTGTGATACATCAATCTGATATGTGTACATGTACATATATAGACTTATGTATTTCACACAAAATTATACATATATATTATATAAAAGTTATATATATATATAAGTTATATAGATTTGTTGTTGTTGTTAGGTGCCGTCTAGTCGGTACCCGACTCATAGCGACCCTCATAGGGTTTTCAATGGCTGACTGTTTCGGGATTGCCTTGGGAGTGGTTTGCCAGGTCCTTCTCCCATTTTTTGCGGTGCTGGGAATTGAACTCAGGACCTCAGAGACTGCAGCACAGTGCTCTACCAACTGAGCTAAATCCCAGCCCATATATATACATATATATATATATATATATATATATATGTTTATATATGAAATACTTGTAATTTTCTATGTAATATGAGAAAGAATATTATTTGGTAAACATAGAAGAAACTTATGAAATTACGTTGTAACAACCTCCCAAGTAAAAAAGAGGTATCTGGTGTTCCCAGGCAGTCTCCCATCCAAGTACTAACCAGGCCCAACCCTGCTTAGCTTCTGAGATCTGATGGGATTGGATGCCACAGGGCTATGGCTGCAGGCATGAGATACCTAGTAAGAGACAAATGTATGAATTTAAAATTGAATAAGAAAGTGGAGATACTCTTGAGAAATATAACTCCATATGTTGAATATGGTTGTGAATGAATCTCAATAGACTAAAAATGTCAGCATATAAATAGATAAGAATAAGATAGCATGGTAGGGAATACATTGACTCACAATGTGGAAAACTTGGTATAATTTTCTTTCTGAATATGTTTAATGCAGTTTACTATATCAAAGCAGGTGACTTTTTGGTATGGGTATAGGAAAATCTTCTAAAATGTTTATAAATTATTCCACAAAGGCACACAAAAGTACTTCATATTTACTTCTAGGAGAAAGGTAGATTATTTAGCAAGATTCAGCAAGCTATGCAGTTCAGAGAAATATGATGAAACTAGACAAATGCACTGCAGTTGGCCAAAACAAATTTTCCTTATATTATGTATGGTTCTGACTCTCCTGGGTCAGGCAGAAGTCTTCTATATCTGTTCCTAAAAGCAATATTTCAAAGCATATGCTGGCACTTATTCTTCATGAAAAGTTAATTTTATGGTAATTTGTTATTAAATCTAGCCTACAATACTTGGGGGGCTGGGATTTAGCTCAGTTGGCAGAGCACTGCGCTGCAGTCTCTGAGGTCCTGAGTTCAATTCCCAGCACTGTAAAAATGGGAGAAGGACCTGGCAATCCACTCCCAAGGCAATCCCGAAGCACTCAGCCATTGAAAACCCTATGAAGGTTGCTATGACTTGGATACCAGCTCGATGGCACCTAACAACAACAACAACAACAACAACAACAATAATACTTGGAGGAAAAAAGACGATGGCTTTTTCCAAGATGATGTTTTTTTTTTTCCCGAAATGATTAGTTTTGTCCTTTTCATGGATCAAGGAAACACATAGAAAAAAGATAATCCACTGAGTACATGAGTTAAGTGGGTTAGGATCTTTGCTCTTGATTGCCAGCATTGTCTCATCTTTCAGTCAAAGAGTTTGGGTGGCTACCACTGTGGTCATGGCATAGCTTACTTTGCAGATGGTGGGCTGGGGTAATGAAGTTTCAAACATCATTTCTGGTTCCCTATTTCTGTGTGACCTTTGGCAAGTCATTAACTCAGTCAGGCCTGGGCTCTCCTGTTTAAAAATGGTAAGAGGTTCCTAACTTTGTTGTAATGACAATAGATAACCTCTAACATATGCACTTATTATTTTGTCTGAAGAAAATATCTTATCAAGAGGTAAATTTTGTTAGATGCTTTTGGATTAATTCTGTTACAAGTCACACAAAGGCAAAGACCACATCTATTTTGTTTAATTGCACATTGAAAGTACTCAGTTTTTGTAAAATAAATGAATTATAGAATCTACATTAAACATAAATCAGACCAGTTGCTTTATAGCCCAAGACTTAGGTTCTTATAAACATTGCCACAATAGCTTCTTTGACTAGGTGTAATCCCTTCAAGGTTCAAATATCACAACTTACTCCTCTTTAAACATCTCTTATGAGTGGAGCACAGGAAGAAAATGTCTTAAACAGGAGAAATTGATAAATAGGGTAGCTAAATAGCCTAGTAAAAGACATAATTAGAAATAAAATCTATGTTTTTATAACATCATATAGTTATAAAATTTCTGTTTCTGTAAAGAAATACACATACTTTCCTGACTTCTTTTCTTTTTTGGAATTTGTTATCAGAAATCATGGCAAAATATTGATTTTCATTTTAATTGGTAATAGGAAAATTATTTCTGAATCAGAAAACGTCAAAGTCTTCATTAAAATACACTATAATCTGGCTGGCATGTCACATGCCTATAATCACAGTGACTTGGGAGGCTGAAGCAGGAGGATCATGTATTCAAGGCCAGAGAATGCCTATGCAACTTAGTAAGACCCTATCTCAAAATAGAAAATAAAAAAGGTGCTGAGGTTGTTGCTCAGTGGTAAAGCACTTTCCTAGCATGTGCCCAGCCCTGGATTTAATCCCTCGTATTGAAAATTAAATTAAATTAGATTAAATTAAAATTTAATATATATCTCAGTTTGGATGAAAGATGTCATTCTTTCTGAATGTGACATTCCTTGCCCATCCCAGGATGCCATCATTTCAGAAATTTAAGCAGCCTCCTAAATGTCTTCCTATTCTACTTCTCCCATGACCTAAATCAGCATAAAATAATAAATTAAGATTGTTCAACCATTCACATCCACAAATTTCTAGAATGATACATGTTAACAAAGAGTCTGAGTTGGAGGCTGATTATGTAGGGTTTTTTCTCTTTTTTTATCTTTGTCTTTATTTTCCATTTTTTTCAACAATGAACATATACTGCTTCTATTTTTAAAAAATCAAGATATAAAACCAAAATAATACAATCATCTTCACTGTCTTTCCTGGTGTTGCATAATATTAGAGAAATTTATGAAGCTAATCTCAATATAATACCTGCATTATTATTCCCAATCATGAGTATCATATATAGTAGGCATTTCTTTTCACTATTTATTATCATTCTTTTTTATCCTCCCTTTGGCAGTTTGATTTGTCATCTTCTGTTCCCTAAAGCTAATGTGTGGTTTGTCATACATTCATCCCTAAGAGAAGACAGAAGGCTGTGAGATCTTGACTTTACCCCACTTTACACCTACATCCCATTCAACTTGAGCTGGAGAGAGTTCTAATTATACTCTGCCTAGTAGCACATGCCTTCACATGGTCAACATCTTTCAAAGGGAATGATAATTATTATGATCTAGAAGTAAGCATTGCCCACAGTTTCATCTTGTATATTTGTTGAATGACTTGTGGGCAGTCATGCCCAATGCAGGTATTGAAAATTTGAGGAAGAGCAGCAAATTACAGAGGAAATTCAGTTTTCAACTCCATTATGTGGTGTGTCAGCCATAGGGATTTCTGTGGTTAAGAGTAACTATATGACCCATTCCCTAATATTAAAGAAAACCAGCAACATGTTTTTCCATTTCTGTGACTTTTCATTTTTAATGTAACCACAACAGGTTATATAACCTCATTTCTAAATCTATAACTTAAAATAGGAGTACAGAAGGGAAAAGTGATGAAGTTAAGTCATCTTGAGCTTATTTTTAAAACAGAGTAGGGCAGATAGATCATAGGCTTTGGACTTATTAGACCTGGATTCAAAATCCCAAATCTACTTAATAACCATGAAAATTCCTAGCAAATTATTTCTTAATCTGTCTGAATTTCAATTAGTGCATCAAAAATTGGAAGACTGTTAAGAGTCCATAAACTAATAGAGATAGATAATTAGATGTAATTGCTTAGTATGATGCTTATGTTCATGAAAACTATGGTAGCTGTTAAAAATTTGCAACATTTGCCTTGGCTTTCTTCCAACATTTGCTCTACTATAACCTCTATTAGATTGTGTAATAGCTTGTAATTAGAAAACAGAATTTTCACCTTTGGCAAGCTACCTAACCTTTAATATATAATATTTTTTTTTCCTAGATGATCTTAGTTACCGATGGCTTCTAAATGAATTTCCTGTGTTTATCACAATGGATAAACGAAGATTTGTGTCTCAGACAAATGGCAATCTGTACATTGCAAATGTTGAGTCTTCTGATAAAGGCAATTATTCCTGCTTTGTATCCAGTCCTTCTATTACAAAGAGCGTGTTCAGCAAATTTATCCCCCTCATTCCAATACCTGAACGTAAGTATTTTATTTATTACACTATTTTTGCAAGGTTATCTGCTAATGGTGTATTTAAAATAATAATAAGAAATACCAGTTAGGGAGACCAGTCAGCTTCTCAGGTACAACAAACAAATGAGGTGAAAGGCCTTGTGCTTAGCTTTTTGGACTGAGAAGATTTGTCTACTATAAGAAGTTCAGGTTAGTTGCCTCCGGCTAAATGGGGGTGGGCAGGAGCTGACACATCAGCCCAATGCCAGCATATTGATTACAGTGGGAATCACTGGCTTCTGCCTTTGCTTCATATCCATTCTCACTTCTTAGGAAGTTCATAAATGATCAAATGGTTAGATCAAAATAAGCAATAATGATTACAGAATTAGAAAAAAAGCAGTTAAGTTATTTTGATACTTTAAAAAACTATTTACATATTAATAGCTATTGATGCAAATAAGTAAATCACTCTTTCAGCCCTAAGTAATTAGCATAGGCTCCTGTGCTAATTACTGGGTGCCTGTGTCCTGGTATGCTGTGCCCTGCTGGCCACTGACTTTCTGACTGGCCTTCTGCCCCAGGGTCTTTACCTCCCTTTTAAAAATACATGGTTGCTTCCACCACATTTTATGGCATCACAGTATTTTGCTTACATTGTTTTTATCCCAGTCCTACAGCTCTATTAAAATAGCAGTGAGTTCAAGCTTCTGAGGAAATCCCAGCTTCAGAGCCCACAGACTTAGGCTTGGTCCCTGCTCCTTCCCCTAAATACAGAGTGACATTGTGGAAAATGCCATGATGCCTCTGGCAGTCCATATTTATTTCTCCTGGTGAGAAAATAGTCGCACAATTGGTATTCAGTAAACAATACTGACTTTTTGGCTGGTTTTTCTCTCCTCAGTCTATTCTTACCCTTTCTTCTCAAAGTGAAAAGGACTCACTGTGTAAAAATTCCCTTGCTTTCCTCTCCTATTCTGTCCTGAAAATGTACTTGAACCTCAGAGCTACTACTAATTTTCTTACTTCCTGTCTCAGTGGAAGAAATATTTCTTCTCCTACTCAGGTACTTCAGTTGCTCTGGTTCATATCTCATTTGATTCAGTTAGAAACTTCACTGTATCACTTTTTTTTTTTATTTCTTTTCTGATCTTTGCAATCTCCTGTTTCTCATTCTCTCTGCATATTCTTTTGCTTTCAATGCAAACAACCTTCTCTTTTTATTTTTCATTACTATGGGATTGAACCCAGGGCCTCACACATGCCAGGCAAGTGCTCTACTGACCTAGGCCTCAAGCTCCTTTCTTATTCTTATTTTGAGGAAGGGTTTTGGTAAGTTGCACAAACTGCCTTAAGCTTCAAACTTGAAATCCTCCTTCCTCAGCCTCCTGAAGCACCCAGCTTCAATGCAAACAATCTTGAATAACTACAAGGAATTCCTATTTACTCAATCCAGAGGACATTTTTCAGTCATTATTCTATTTGATCTTGGCTATTTCTTCTGCCTCTCAGAACTTCCCCTTCTTCTAATGTCCTGAACTCCTCATCTATAGTCCTGTTTCTCTGAATAATTTTATATACTATTCTTCACCAGACAGGCTTCTTCTTTTATTTTTATTTCCAATCACCTCCTAGATATTTTCATTTGCTCACACATTTTCAATAGTAGCCCTATGCAGATGACTTTAAATTCACATCTCCACAATTTTCCTTGTGGTTAGACCTTAATTCCAAGTATTTCCTGGACTTGTCCCACAAAAGACTCTCAAAGATGTTAAACTCAGAGTGTTCAGAACAAATCTATTACCTTCTCATAAAATCTCCTCCTCTTCAATGGTTTTCAGCTTGTGTGGGAATACCACTTCATTGCTCCTAAGACAAGGTAGCACTTTTATTCGTCAATGCTTCTCTTTATCTGACGTCTAGAATAGCCAATTTAGTGGCTCTTAATTAGTATGTAAATCCTTGGGAAGTTTTGAGAAAAATGTGGGAATCAGAGATGCTGATTCAGCAGGCCAGGGAAATGACCCAGGGCCCTGAAAGTCCAATGAGCAACGAGGTGATGTTGATGCATTGGGCCTTTCATTTGCACCTTGAGAAACACTCATCCAAGAAATAGCCCTGTTGATTCTGCCTCTCAAATGCAACTTGCATCTATTACTCTGCCCTAGTTTTAGCTCTCACCTGTTTGCCTGAATTAATGAAACAGCCTTCTTTAGATCTCTGTTTTCTATACTTGTATTTTGCGCTTCCCTTGCTCCGCCCTTTAAAACTGCCAACAAGGTAAGATCCGTATTACTTCTTTAACCAAATTCCATTGGTAGTTACTCACTGAAGAAATAAATCTCAAAACTTTTAATGTCATGCATTCAGCCTTTCCACATCAGGGATTCAAGCTGATCTTCAACTACTTATATTTTAACATCATTTAAGTTCCTAGACATTTTTGAGTTCCTTGTACCATCCTAGAACTTTTCATGTAATGTTACTTCCTGAACACGAGCTGGTTCAGTTCAGTTGGCATCTTTTCCTGAGATTCCTATAACCAATCCGTAACTCTTAACTATCCCCCTTGGCAATCTCTCTTTCAGACTACTAATTTTGTTTTGGCTTATATTTTAGGTCATTATATATTTCACTTCCTTGAGCATTATACAATGTAAAGTTCACACTGATGTTATGATCCTAAACAATTTATTTAGCCTTTCTGAGCCTGTTTCTTTACTGGTAAGAAAGAGAGAATAATATATCTTTCAAGATTAATATGTTAAATAAATGACAAAATATGTTTATTGAATAGCATAGTGGTTTTCTTGAATGTTTTCCTTTTTTCTCTCTTTTTCAAGTTGTTTCCTATTTGCTTTCATCTCGGTAGACAATTCTTTCTTCTTTTCTTAACTTGCTTTTCTTTTTCATTCCATTCTCTTTCTTCCTTTCAATTTTCCCACAATTCCTTTCTTCTTTTTCTACTTTCCTGATTCCTGTATAGCACTGATCATGTTTTGCACATACTTGATGCTAATTAATGACTCCTTGAATTTTTGTAGTGAATTGAGTTAAATTGGTTATACAGTTGTCAGATCATGCCAGTATTATTAAAAATGTTTCATAAAGTTCATATTTATATAAAAACAAAACTTAAACAAAATCTTAAAAAAAACTATATGTTATAATATGACCAATGCCTGTACACAGAAAAGCCTTTGATATCAAAGCAGTTCTACAAAAATCACAATATTGGTACCAGGTGCACACTTGTAATTCCAGCAATTTGAGATACTGAGGCAGGAGGATGTCAAGTTCAAGGCCAGAGGAAGCCTGCATAACTCAGTGAGACCTTGTCTCAAAATAAAAGATAAAAAAGGGACTGGAGGTGAGGCTCAGTGGTGGAGCACCCTGAGATAAATCCCCCAGCACTGCCAAAAATAAATCACAATATTAAAAACAAAAAACTTATTTCATATAATGATTCATGGATGCCTTGTATCTTTTAATATTAGGATCAACAAAACCATATCCTGCTGATATTGTAGTACAGTTCAAGGACATATATGCATTGATGGGACAAAATGTGACATTAGAGTGTTTTGCACTTGGAAAGTAAGTATATTCCCACTTTTCACTAACATATATAGAAATGTGTTAGTTTTTGTGTCCTTTTAGGAAATAAATGATATAAATGCTTACTATAAATTTATGGTAATTGTCTTTTAAACATTGTTGATCTTTAGCTTTTACATCTTCTTTTTAAAGTCCTGTTCCTGATATCCGATGGCGGAAGGTCCTAGAACCAATGCCAAGCACTGCTGAGATCAGCACCTCGGGTGCTGTTCTCAAGATCTTCAATATTCAGCTAGAAGATGAAGGGATATATGAATGTGAGGCTGAGAACATTAGAGGAAAGGATAAACATCAGGGAAGAATTTATGTTCAAGGTAGATATTTAAATTTTCTATAAATTTCATCAGTGTCTTTTTTAGTGGTAATTTTTAATGTACAACTTAATGGGTTTCACTATGACATTGCCATATAACTTCCCCCTTACCCTCTCCTGACCCTTCTCCCCATCCTCTCCATAACCAATGGTCTCCTTTCTACTTGCAAGTCTTTTTGTGAGAATATTTATCTATATACATGCATCCCAATTTTGATATAAGTCCAAACTTTTTTCTATAGTGATCTACCTTTTTACATTCTCAGCAGTATTAGATGAGTGGTCTAGTCCATTTGCATTATTGCCTGCCTTTGGTATTACTTTTTTTTTATTTTAGCTATTCTAGTAGGTTTTATTTTCTTTTTCTATCTTCCCCTTTTTTCCCAACATACTCATAAAGTTGTGCTATTTACATTGAGATTGACCTCACTCCCTTCACTCCTCCTCATTGACCTTCCTCCTTCTCCTATCTTCTCCAATCTTTGCTTTCCTGCATCCTCTTTCCACTCCTTAAACTGTCCCTTCTATGCTAAGTTTAATTGAGCTTTTTATTATGTTTCAATTTATGTATAGGATTTTTTCCTCCCTTTAAGTTTGATTCAACTCCCACATATGAATGAGAACATATGATATTTCTCTTTTTGGGCTTGTGTTCGTTCACTTAAGATGATGTTCTCCAATTCCATACATCTTGCTGCAAATGACATTATTTCATCTTTTTTAATTGCTGGGTAGTATTTCATCAATGTCTTAATCAGAGCCATTTCCATACTTGAAAAGCTATTATATAAAGACTAATAGTTTTTAAAACAGTAATGTATATTATTTTATGCAGAAAGGTAAAACATTTATCTCATATCTAATTAAGTCACAGGGCTGGGATTTAGCTCAGTTGGTAGAGTGCTGCACTGCAGTCTCTGAGGTCCGGAGTTCAATTCCCAGCACCACAAAAATGGGAGAAGGACCTGGCAATCCACTCCCAAGGCAATCCTGAAACAGTCAGCCATTGGAAACCCTATGAGGGTCACTATGAGTCGGATACCGACTTGACAGCACCTAACAACAACAACAATTAAGTCACAAGTATGGGGCATAGAAGTTATGAACTTGTAGTTTGGTATCATGGTTAATAGAAATAGATTGATGACAGTGCTCTTGCTAATTTTCAAAATATACAATTAATGGAGCTCGTTTGCTGTCTTTATCATTCTTTCAGTCCCTTTTATTTCTTTCTTTTTCAGGACCTTTTTATTTATATCTATGTATTATGACTTAGTTTAAGTCAATGACTTGCAAACTTTGTTGTTGTTGTTGTTAGGTGTCATCGAGTAGGTATCCAACTCATAGCGACCCTCATAGGGTTTTCAATGGCTGACTGTTTCGGGATTGCCTTGGGAGTGGATTGCCAGGTCCTTCTCCCATTTTTTGCGGTGCTGGGAATTGAACTCGGGACCTCAGAGACTGCAGCGCAATGCTCTGCCAACTGAGCTAAATCCCAGCCCTGCAAACTTTAGCATGTATCAAATCCATCTGTGGGACTTGTTAAAAAACACATATTGCTGGGTTCACCCTCAGAATTTCTGGTTCAGAAAGTCTACTGAAAACTTCAAAATTTGTATTTCTAGCTAGATATGGTAGTATACACCTATAATCTCACTACTCAGGACACAGATGCAGAAGGATCATGAGTTCGTACCACCTGGGGCTACAGAGTGAGAACTTGTCTCAAAAAAAAAAATTGCATTGCAACAAGTTCTCAAAAGATGTTGATGTTACTAATCCTGGGACCACACTTTTAGAACCACTGGTCTAAGGAACTTTTTCTTTTTACAAAATTATCTTGGCATAGTGTTTGGTTCCCACATATTGGAATAAATTTATATCTAGGAATCTAGGAAGATACGTAGTTTTGTTTTCAGTTTATTTTGTTTTTCAGGACAAACTTGAAACTTTTCAGGCTGAGAGCATTTCTGTAATTTCCATTATGTGAAATAAACACCTGAGGTTTCAATATGATCAGTGATTTTTAACTCTGGCTAATGCTCCATTTCTCTTCTTCCTGTTTCCCAAAGCACAACTCTTGTTAGGTTCATCCAACATCTACAAATGTCTCCATCTCCCATTTTCTTCTCCTTTATGTGTATTGCAATTTGGTTTTCATCTACACTTCTCCACTGAGGCCTTTCTCTTCATAATCACCAATGAGGTCCAACTGCTAAAGCTGATGATGATTCTTAGCTGTATCTTATTGGATCCGACAGCATCAGTGGCCACACTTGATCCCCCCATCTTGGGACTCGGCTCTAGCCCGGCAAAGGTTCAGAACCTGGCCTCAACACTAGGTGAATCCCAGGACTCGAGGGCTAAAGTGAGAGCTGGTCCATGGTGCCAAGAAGGACCTTGGGAGCCTTCTTGTTATAAAAGAAGCGAGGTTTTATTAAACTGCTCCTGAAAGCAAGGGTGGAAACAAGGCTGGAGATGTTGTGGGCACCGATGGTATGTGCTGACCTTGACTCTCCAGTGGGGGAGAATTGGAGAGCACTTTGTGTCTGGATGGACACCTTCTTCTCTTCGGGGCCCCTGGACTTGACATGGCATTTTGATAGGAGGTACAGTTGATTGAAGGTCCAGAGTACGGAGTGATGGCCCAAGTTGAAGGGTCCAGTGATGGGTGGAGTACATGAGGGTAGAGACAAAGGGATTCTGGGGGTGGGCACTGGCCTATTTAAATACTCTCCTAGAAGGGGTGGCTAGGGAGTATCCAATCATGGCAGGGGTGTGTCTGGGGCACTGTCATGCAAATGGGGGCTTGAGATTTTGCAACTTTGATAGGTGGGTAGGGAGCAGGCCAGGCCAATCAAGACTGTTTACTTACTGACCAATCGGGTGGCCACAGGTAGCCAATCAGATTGAAGGAGGCCACCCCTGACCTGGGCTGTTTGGGGGCCATCTTGGGTGACTCGATGGGAGGAGTAGGAGTGAAGGGCCTGGGTGTGGAGCAAAGGTGACCCATTGCTATCTTGTCCCATAGTGTTTAATGAGGGGAAAAGGACCAGGATGTAGGCTAAAGGTCACAGGCCCCAGAGGACAGCAGTCAGTCCCCCAAGAGGGCCAGATGGGCCTTTTTCTTGATGATACTCTCTTTTACCTCCCAAGACTCTTATTCCCTGGAGGGTAGATATTAGTCCTTCAGGGAGATTGCACAGGCCCTCACCTCAGGGGCAGATTCTAGGGTTCTCCTACGTCTTCTCCTACACCTCCCTACTCCACAATTCGCCTTCTGTATATGGTCTCTGGAACCCACCCTTTACTGACTTCCCTGAACACCACTCTTACTCTCCTTGTGTGTCCTAACTGCATGCCTTTCTAACATTGGCGTAATCAGGGCTGGTCTTTGAATGCCTTCTCTATCCAGTCATCCCCTTATGATCTCATCCATGACCATGGTTTTCCACATGCTCTGTACCTTGAGAGCTCTAATCCAGACATTGTCTCTGAACTTAAGACTTCCACATCCAATGGCCCAATAATATTAACTTGCCATACAACAAGTGTACATGTGGTGGCATCCTAAGGGGAGAAGAATTCTAGATGTCCCCTTAAATTTAATAAATAGTACAACTTTCTATCAGTTTTCTAATGCTTAGAAAACAGTTATTATTGAATACTTTAAGAAAACTATGCCCCAGGTTTCTCAGGAGAGTAGAATTATGAACTATCTAATCTCTAATGCTTTAGAAGGAGCAAAGTGAAAGAGCAGGTATTTTAAGAGATAATTTAAGAGAACTATTCTGTCTTCTTTGCTAACCACATACACTAAGTTTTATCTTTAGGTTTAATAAAATCATCAAAAGATTACCAAATTAAACCATATGCAGAATATATCAAGCTGATTCAATTATTTTTTTCTCCTCATTGTTTTATGTGATGTTACATCTATGTGTGCCTGCAGCTGTAGCCCTGTGGCATCCGATCCCATCAGATCTCGGAAGCTAAGCAGGGTCGGGCCAGGTTAATACCTGGATGGGAAACCACCTGGGAACACCAGAAGCTGTAGGCTTGGGAGAAGGACCTGACAACCCCCTCCCAAAAATCAGTCTGCCATTGAAAACCCTATGAACAGCAGAGAAGCACTGACAATAGTGTTTCCCCTGTTGTACAGAGGGTCGCTATGAGTTGGATACTGACTCGATGGCACCTAACAACAACAACATCTGTGTGTTACCTGTAGCCAAACAACAAAGGTGCCATTTTCAGTATTGCTGAGACTGTATACAAAATAAAACCTGTATCAGTTAAAATGAACATTGTTGTTGTTGTTAGGTGTCAGTATCCAACTCATAGCGACCCTCATAGGGTTTTCAATGGCTGCTGTTTCGGGATTGCCTTGGGAGTGGATTGCCACATCCTTCTCCCATTTTTGAGGTGCTGGGAATTGAACGCGGGACCTCAGAGACTGTAGCACAGTGCTCTACCAACTGAGCTAAATCCCAGCCCAAAATGAACATATATATATATATATATATATATATATATATATATATATATATATATATATCAGGTTCCATTCTATCAGGTTCCATTCGGTCACGGATGAGATCATAAGGGGATGACTGGATAGAGAAGATGTTGTTCAAAGACAGCCCTGATTATGCCAATGTTAGAAAGGCATGCAGTAGGATACACAAAAGGAGAGTAAGAGTGGTGTTCAGGGAGATCAACCTGAGGCCCCAGATTAGATCCCCAGCACCATAAAATGGGAGAAGGACCTAGCAACCCACTCCTGAACCAATCAGCCATTGAAAACCCTATGAATAACAGAGAAGCACTGACATAGTGCTGGGCCTGGCACAGTGTCCAGGGAGTGTTTCCTTATGTTGTACAAAGGGTTGCAATGAATCAGACCTGACTCCTCGGTGCCTAACAACAACAACAACATCCCTGTTGCAGACAAATATAATTACTAGTGAGGAAAACAGATTGTACATACCATAAAATATATAGAGAGATATGTATTTATACATATTTATATATAATATTGATGGGATTGAGTGATATCACAAAAATATTTTATGTTCATTTGTGTACACGTTATTTTCCACAAGATGTGTATATTACTTTTGTCATAAAATTAGTATAACACATGTTTTCATTTTCAAAGAAAGTGAAATAAAATAGTATTTTCCACTATGGATTCTCCTTCTCCTTCTTTTCTTATTTTATATCAATTTATTTACCTATATCTATTTGTACTATTTCTTCTTGTTAAGTGCCATTGAGCTAGTGTCCAACTCATAGTGACCCTACATACAACAAGCAAAACACCATTGTTAGTGATTCTCTGCTATTCATAATTTTCAATGGCGGATTGATTTTTGGGAGTGGGTTGCCAGGTCCTTTTCCCAAGGCTACAGTATTTGGTGTTCCCAGATAGTCTCCCTTCCAAGTACTAACCGGGCCCAACCCTGTTTAGCTTCCGAGATCTGATGGGATTGGACCCCACAGTGCTGTGGCTGCAGGCAAATTTGTACTACTTAGATAACTGAAATGTTCCTGAAGACTATCAGGTTGTTCATGCTTGCTCTCTAGAAATACTTTTTGCTTCTGGGAAATGTCTAGCATTTTCTTATTTTCCTGCAGCTATCAAGTAAATCATATTGAAAAGTGAGACTAAAATCGATTTCATTCAAGCAAAGATTTCACCAGTCATAGCTACTGTATGTAGATTCTGACATGGAAAGGTTATGAGGGTGATTAAGACTTTTTTTTAGTTCTACCTTAAGTGGCTAATGGAAGAAAGTCTCATCAAAAGGAAAATAATGTACCTGAGGGACTGGAAAAAAGTCTAAATCTTTGCCCCCAAAGTCAAAAGATGATGTTATAATCAATTGAGACATAATCCTTTAAAACCTCAGTTTTTATTTTGAGATATTTGAAACATTTATATTAAAAGGAAAAAATCTCATTTGAATTAACTTTCCAACAAACTATTATTCAAAGTAGAAAATAATTACTAATTGAATTAGTTACCTCATTCTGTGATAATGTAGGATTTTTATAGGATACAGACCTAGGCCAATATAATTTCAATGACTGTCACATTGATTTCAGGGCATATACTATATCTGACATATTTTGCAGAATAAAAATAACAAAATGTAACATCAATGCTGTAGATTATGAAGGGTGTTGAAACTTACATTTGATATCTATAATGTTCTTTGCGTTTTAGCATTTCCTGAGTGGGTAGAACATATCAACGACACAGAGGTGGACATAGGCAGTGATCTCTACTGGCCTTGTGTGGCCACAGGGAAGCCCATCCCTACAATCCGGTGGCTGAAGAATGGGTATGCGGTATGTATGCTCCAGTGCCTTGCTACCTCTGAGTCCAAGTTCAGCTGGCATTTCAGGTGGTCCTGAAAGAAATTTAGCAGGAGAATCAATAGGATGAGTATACTGGGCCCTGAGATGTAAAAGGATCTTTAAAAAGTAAGAAAGAAACTGAGTTTTAAGTATCTTCTTTCAGTTTAAACAACTTTCTGTAATCTTATCTTTACCTTCTCTCTCTTTCTCCTTATTTTTTCCTTTATTCCATTTTTTCCTCCCTCTTCCTACTCATCCGATTCCACTACCTGATATTGTCCCTTTCTCTTGCCACTGTTTCCCTGATCCCCCACAGAAACAGAGGTAAGAGAGATGCTCTAAACCCTATCTTTAGCACTGGGGACAAGTAGCAGCAGTGGGGTTCTTCTCTACCTTCTCACTGTAACCTCACAGCTGGTCCAAGAGGGAAAATGGTGGACTCTCAGCTCTGTAAGATGAATAGAACAAGAGCCACTGGGCATGGTAAGTGGGTTTTTCTTCCCCATGCCATGAAATTCCCACTCTGTGCATCTTAGGTAACAGTGGGTGCAGATGAGCATAACATACCCAAATTAAAAGATGAGCCCAAATCTAAATGAAAGCATTCCTATTAACCTTATCAATGCTATCTGTTTTACTTTTATTCTTTTCAGTATCATAAGGGGGAACTGAGACTATATGATGTGACTTTTGAAAATGCTGGGATGTATCAGTGCATAGCAGAAAACACATATGGAGCCATTTATGCAAATGCTGAGCTGAAGATCCTGGGTCAGTATCCCTTCTAATTTCTGTTAAATGTTCATTAGGCAAACAACATATAAGAAAAGATGATAAAATATCTGTAAATCACATTTGATCTCACTTTGCTTTCTTTAATTGCTAAAGTCAAAACTTCTGAAATGTGGTTTAGAGTGGGGTGGTATTGTTTTTCCTTTCATCAAAGAATAGTTAAGTAGGGAAAAAGTAACTAAAATTTTCTTATGTCAGTTAAAAATTCCAAATACATGTGACATCTTATTAAGTTGCATCATTTTATTTTTAACTAAGAAGCTGAACTCTATGATAATTTTGAAGTGAAATGAAATATAATTTTTTTTAACATTGTAAGGTGGTAAAGCAATATTTATGTAAGTGTGTGTGTGTTGCTGTGATTTGAACCCAGGGTCTTGCACATGGTAAGCAGGTGCTCTACCACTGAGCTATTTCCCAGTCCTTTCTTTTCAGCTCCTTTTACAGCTACTTTTCACAAATTTTATTCTCTCCTACATCTGAGCAGCTAAATACTGTTTGCAAAGTCACATAACAGTGGAGACAGGTGCTACAGCATAGCATGTGATCCAGCCTCACATGAATATTTACTACTCCAGGGCTTTACCAGTCCCTGGGTCTCATACCCTACAGTTGCTATCAAAACCTTCCAGACATTCCTCAAATCCCTTCTGCACCCTGACTGCTGCTCTCATAGTGTCTTTTTACCCTCCATGAAAATTGAAATGTTTTGGCATAAAGTATTTTGACTTCCCATCCTTACCTTGAAGCTACATGTTGGGTATGCACTACACTTGTCCTTTCCACATTCTTCAGCCAGGGGGGAAGGGTGTCTCTTACTTATCCCTCTACCTCTCTGCCCTGAATTCATTCTTTTTCTCTTTCTTGATACATGATAACAACATTGATCCTTTCTTGTGTTTGTGTATTTTTGTGTACATATTTCCTGAAGCTGCCTGTCCTTCTAGTCATTTTTTTTTCTTGAACACTAATCTCCCTTGTCTTTGATGACCCCAGACTCTCATACCTTCCAGACCATTTCATTTTTATTTCCTTCATTGTCTTCTCTTCACCATCTCTCTGCCTAGTTAAAATCCTGCTCTCTCCCTGAGTTCCATCCTCGGGTTCCATTTAATTTTCCTCCTGTATCCCTTCTCAAATTCTGTTATTATTCCTTGATTTTTTTTCTCTTTTAAATTCTTATTTCTTTTTCTCCCATTAATTATTGGTGATCCTATAATTTTGATCCCCATCCCAGATATTTATACTCAGCTTCAGACAATATAAATATCTTCTAGGAGAATGCTCATCCAGGGAACCCTACAGATAACCCAAACTTAACATGTCTCAAATTGACTCCATTATATCCTTCTCACACCCAAATCATCTCTTCCTCAGAGTCTTGATTCTAAAGAATGGTAGAGTCCAGATTCCTCTCCCCCATTGCGTATACCCACTAAACTTCTCTAGTTCACACCAATGATCTCTCTTGGATCTTTCACATTCTACTTGTTTTCATTACAACTACTTTAACAAAGATCTTATCACATCATATCCTTTTCATATTTGAGGTTGTTTCCAGCTTTCATCAGATTATAAAGTAGTGAATGAACCTGGGCAGTCAGACGTCCTCTTTTGAACTAGTTACCGAAAAGATCAGACAATTTTATCCTTGAAGCACCAAAAGGAAATTCTCCAAAATGTTGGTATCATAGCCAGGCATGGTGGAGCATGCCTGTAATCCAGCAACTCAGGAGGTGGAGGCAGGAGGATCACAAGTTTGAGACCAGAGACAGTCTGTGTAACTTAGAGAGACCCTGTCTCAAAAAGTAGAAAAATGGACTCAAGGTGCAGCTCAGTGGTCCAGCACTTGCAAAGCATGCAAGCATGAAGCCCTGGGTTCAACCCCCAGTACTGAAAAAAAAAAAGTTGGTATCACTAAAAATTGAGTGACAATAGAAGAAAACAATAGGAAATAAGAGAATTATAAGAAAGTGCTAGAGAAAATGTCCTCAAAGACAGGGGCTGTGGTGCATGCGTATAATCCCAGTGACTCCAGAGGTGGAGGAAAGAGAAGTGAAAATTTGAGGCCAGAGGCAACCTGTGCTAGATCTACAGGAAGGTTCTTGCTAAAGACCCTGTCTCAAAATGAAAAATAAATAATGGGCTGGGAGTGCACCTGAGTGGTAGAGCACTTGCAAGGTATGCATGAGGCCCTAGGTTCAGCCCCCAAGTACTGCCAAAAAATAAAATAAAATAAAATAAAATAAAATAAAATAAAATAAGGTCCTCAAAAAGTATTAAGGCCATCTTAATTCTTTTGTGATGCTGGGAGCACACTCCAGTTTTTCTTCCCTGAAGTCTAAAATTTTGGTATTGTACTTATTCTTGTTACTTTGTATATCAAGCAAGTATTATTGCAGACTCAGATAGGCTTGGAATAAAGAGATGTGAAATCAGTTTGACTCTTAGAGAAAAAAATGAGGTGATCTTGAATTCTTCCCTAAAGGTAAAATTTTTGTTTTCTCTTATTACCTATCTTCATATATTATGAAAAAGATGTGAAAATTCATCAAGCCACACTGAAGCTCTATTTATGTTCAATTCTAACATCTTTAAATCATCCAATAAAGCTGTTAATGTAGAAATTAGGCAAACTGAGCATTTTGAGGACTCAGATCAATAGTTTCCTTTTTTTTTTTTTTTTTTTGTGGTACAGGGAGATTGAACCCAGGATCTTGCCCATGCAAGCACAGGTTTTACCACTGAGCCTCACCCTTAGCTCATTTTTTGTGTTTTATTTTAAGACAAGATATCTCTAAGTTATGCAGGCTGATTTTGGCCTCAAACTCACATACTTCCTGCCTCAGCCTCTCAAGTCTTTGGGATTTTAAGGCATGGGCCGCAGCTCCTGGCTTCTGGGAATCTTAATATCTATCTTCCTCAATCTGTTCTTATTTATTAGACATTTAATGATATTGCTTCTCTGTCTCTCTTTCTCCTTCCCTTTTCTCCCTTGCTGAGTTTTGAAGTTAAGTCATTTATTCCTCCACCAAATACTTATTGAACACATACTGTATGCCAGATTTGATTCTTTCTGTAGGCAACATAATGCAGAAAAGAAAAGCAAGAAATGCATACTACTTCTCCTTAGTTGAGGGGGAAAAGAGTATGCTTTGAAAACAGAAAAACCTATATTCAAATGTGGATCCAACTTTTTACTACCTGTGGCACCTTTACATGATTATGTAATCTTAATAGATTTCAGTTCTCTTATTTGAGATAGTTTATGCAGAGTGTGGTTGAGAGCCTCAACTACCACCATGGGTGAGTATTTATAGTGCTGTGGCTTTTCCTGCAGTCTTTCATTTAACTTCCCTTGTGGAATCAAATCAAAACCATTGAATTTGGTGCCTTTTGAGTTTGAATATGTGCACAACATTTGTTTATAACTAAAGTTAACAATAATTCATCAAGCTATCAAGAATTGCATATTTGCACTAAGTGAATTTTATAATACATTCACCTTATTAAGTAAAAGAAAAATGGTATTAGGTATGAAATGCCTGTGGATCATAGCTGATCCTACTTATTGAGATTAATGCTTTCTATTAACTATTAATCAAAATGGAGTAAAGGATGCTATAATATAGAAGTAACATTTGGATTTGTTAATAAAAAAAGAAAAATAATTTGTTTTCCTTTCAGCTTTGGCTCCAACTTTTGAAATGAATCCTATGAAGAAAAAGATTCTGGCCGCTAAAGGAGGAAGGGTTATAATTGAGTGCAAACCTAAAGCTGCACCAAAACCAAAGTTTTCATGGAGTAAAGGAACAGAGTGGCTCGTCAACAGTAGCAGGTCAGTGTGGAAACTAGAAACCTAATTGAAATTAAGTATATAGGAAAGTTAATCCTGTAGTAAACTTATTTTAGTATTATTATTATAAATGTTTCTTCCAGTCTTCCCGTAGAATATACTGTTATTATAAGATCAGCAGAAACACTTGCCTATTAATGTCAATATCTATTAAAATAAGCATTATCAGGATTCTGTAGTTTATAAGGAATTTAGAAACTTGAAGCTCAGAGATGTTTGTAAATTGTCCAAGGCCACCTAGCAATGAACAAATGGGGAAAAAGTAGGATCTCTCTAACTTATTTTTTCTTTAACAAGGGCATTTATATCCATTTATGTTTAATTTAATTTTATATATTAATGACTTAACTATTTTGGTAGGAAAATACAATGATGAATTCAAAGTATAAATCATGTCTTCCTATCTTCTTAAATCAACCAATATTCTCATCATTTTCCCAGAGAGTGGACCATCTACCAATGTTTTGGTGGCTTTGGGACAAGACAAAAAAGAAGAGTACAATTTACATAATCATTTATGTTAAAGCCACACTAAGTAATTTCTATAACTCTTCTACCAGATATGTGTGTGTGTGTGTGTGTGTGTGTGTGTGTGTGTGTGTGAGAGAGAGAGAGAGAGAGAGAGAGACAGACAGACAGACAGACAGACAGACAGACAGACAGACAGACAGACAGACATAGAGAAAGTAAACCAGAATGGAAAATAGGAAGAATGAGATATGGGGCAGAATATATTCCAGGAAGTGAAGACAGCATATGCAAAAAAGGCCCTAACATGGGGAGTATGGGAGGTATAAGAGACTGCATGAACTAAAATTAGTATGATTTGTCTTTAGAGGAAAATGGAGACAACTTTTAAGAGCTAAAACACAGTATACTAGATTATAAACGACAAAGCTTTCCATGGTAAAAGGCATGGTCTTTATATAAAAATAATCTGTCTAAAAGCTAAAACAAGGGGAGAGTGAAGTAATTTTTGGTTTTTGAAAGAATAATCTAGCAAAAATACAGAAAAGAAATCTTCACAATAATCAAATAGAAGGTGACTATTATTGTTATTATGAACATTATCAGCCCAATTTTGATATGTCCAAGGCCCGGAAAAGTTAAAACGACCTTATGAAAATATATTAATAATCTCCAAACTGAAAGTTGAACTTGTGTCATGTTGATATGGAACGAGAATATTCTAACACAGTCTTCTCATTAGGAGGGTCACAAGTATGACAGGGGGTGGAGGGAGGAACAATGAGGCATTAACTGAACACATTAACTTTTAAAGTTAATGTTTGTGCCAGAAGCTATGGCATGTGCCTATAATATCAGTGACTTGGGAGGCTGAGTCAGGAGAGTCTCAAGTTCAAGGCCAGAGTTAACCTGAGCAAGTTATTAAGATTCAGCCTCAAAACCAAACCAACCAAACAAACAAACAAAAACAAACAAAAAAGAGGGAGGCCTAGGGGTACAGTTCAGTGGGGGAGCACTTGCATAGCATGAGTGAGGCCCTGTGTTCAAAACACCAGAACTGAAAATAAATAAATAAAGTTAATATGGTTGATATAGAGTCTTAACAACATGAACAAAATGATATTAGAAGAATCATTGTTAAAGTAAGAGTCACTTTGTTCAATTTGCACTATTTTTTGGTGGTTCTTCCTGCAACAACATACAGCATTGTTGTTGCTAGTTGCCATCAAGTCATAGCAACCCTATCCATATCCAACTCATAGCAACCCTATGTACAACAGACAAAACACTATTGTCAATGCTTCTCTGATATTCATAGGATTTTCAATGGCTGATTGTTTTTTTGGGGAGTGGGCTGCCAGGTGCTTCTCCCAAGCATACAGCACCTGTTGTTGCCAGGCAGTCACCTATCCAAGTACTAACCAGGCCTGACCCTGCTTAGTGTCTTAGATCTGACAGGATTGGATGCCACAGTGGTATGGCTGCAGGCAACCTATAGCATAGCATTCCCCATTTACCCATCTCTTCCTGCTTGATGGCAGAGTCTTGCTCTGATTCTAATGAAGAGCCATGTTACGGGTCTCTCCATACAAGGATTTCCCTGAACCATGATTCATGGTCTTGTTTTTCCTCAATATTCAATGCATTTAAAAAGAAAAGAAAAGAGAAGGTCCTAAAATTTTATAATTATGGTTGTGCTACAACATTTTTGAAAACTTTTTAAATTCAAGTTATATTACTTTGTTGATAAGTCTACCAGTACGATTTTTGCTCACTGCTTTAATTCATTAATATGTCAGTGTAAATTCTACTTAATATAGTATTTATCTGCAAATATTGAATATCCTAAAATAGTATGAAGAAAATTATACAAATAAATATTTGTACTTTTAAAAAATACAAATATACATTGTAAAACAATACCAAGTACTAATTAAATAGGGGCCATTGAGCATAAATATAATCTTATTCTGATGAATATAATTATAAAATATACCTCCACAAAATAGAGCCATTTCTGTGCTTGGTTAACAGCACTATTTGCACTCAGTAAGGAGGAGCCATGCATCCTGATAAGTTGTATTTAAGTTCTCATTGTATGATTTTATTTTGGGCGTAAGTGAGATACTTTCTTCAACAGAATTCCTTTGTAATGAATAAAATTAATTTATTTGTTAGTTCATATTTGATACACTGCTAACAGGTCTAAAGTGATCTTTAATTGAGCTATTTATTTGAGGATCTCCATGATTATTTTTTACTCCAGAATTGGTATGTTTTATAAGTAAACAAATAATTTTGTGAGTTATGTATTTTTTCATTTCAATAGAATACTCATATGGGAAGATGGTAGCTTGGAAATCAATAACATTACAAGGAATGATGGAGGTATCTATACATGCTTTGCAGAAAATAATAGAGGGAAGGCTAATAGCACTGGAACTCTTGTTATCACAGGTAAGAAACAACTTGATATGTGATTAATATTGTTTTTTTAAGGTTGATGATGTTGAACTTCTAATATACTAAGAGATATGTGATTCAGAACCAAGCTTCTAGACAGTCCATGTATGGATAGGTTTCTATTCCAAAAGGCTTGTGGAAAAGTTTCTTGCTTGATAAAATTGTTCATGGAATTTAGATGTGAAACATCTTATTCATTTGCATGTAGAAATCACAATATATTGGTTTTTATTCACTTAATGTACAGATAAAATGGTGTCTCACTTTTCTTGAATTGTGCTTTACTCTTTCATTTAAAAATGTGTAGATCCCACACGAATCATATTGGCCCCAATTAATGCTGATATCACTGTTGGAGAAAATGCCACCATGCAATGTGCTGCGTCCTTTGATCCCGCCTTGGATCTCACATTTGTTTGGTCCTTCAATGGCTATGTGATTGATTTTAACAAAGAGAATATTCATTACCAGAGGAATTTTATGGTATGTGTTTTAAGTTTCATTTTATAAACATCCCAGTGATTCTTCTGTGTCTGCATTAAAACTACAATTAATACAATCATATTTTATGACTTTATTTTCCCATGACATAGGAAAACATGTTTAAAAAAAAGCTTTTAATAGTTCTTATTATATTAATAATAGCACTCCTGAACCTCTCTAAAAGGTATAACCTAAAAGATTTTGATGGATTAATCAACAAATATTCATTGGGCGTAGACACATTTTCCCTCTTGATTACAGTACTATAACTTTATTGATGTGTTCTCTACTTCATTATAAATGTGCTTTAGGTTCTAGTGCTTTCACTTTTACTTTAAATGAGATAATAACATAGAACTTACACTTGATTATAATGATTACTTAAGTATTTATTCTGTAAGACTAAGAAATAAATATTTGCATTGGAAGTCTTGAAGAACTAGTCCACGTGATTTGAAAAGGATTAAAATTTGAAATTATGCATATGATAGATCCTGGTAATATTAAGAGTCAGTATATAGAAATGAATTAAATAGAAGGAAAAGATTGGGATTTAAGGTAGGAATAACAAGTTGCATAGGAACATTATTGGTATTTTGACAGGCTACCTAAATTAGTGTCACCCGCACTTCTGTGCTATGGGATTGATCCCAGGCCTCATGCATGCTAGGCAAGTACTCCAACACTAAGCCACATCCCCAACCTCTTTGCACTTTTTATTTTGTGATAAGGTCTCACCAAGTTGCTCAGGCTGCCTCTTGCCTTGAACTCACTATCCTCCTGCCCCAGCCCCCTGAATCACTGGGATTATAGGTGTGTGTCATGGCACCAGGCAGTTACAGTGTATTTAAAAGAAAAATTGGTCACTTATTACTGCCTGGCCTCTTCTCTGGAAAGATAACCATTTAGGAACCTAAAGTTCTATTTGCAAAAAGATAACCATTTAGGAACCTAAAGTTCTATTTGCAACACATGCTCAACTAAGAAAACTTTAGAGTCTGTTATTAAACATAGACACAAAAGCTTGAATTTATTTAGTAGGATATTTAGGATTTTTTGAATCATGTAAAGTCTGGTTTGGTATGTACACATTCTAATAGAATTATGCTTTCAAATTGTTCAGCTTTTTCTTTTTAACTCTTCTAGAACATACTGTTTTTGAAATACCAAAGCAGATTTCATTCAAGTTAGACATCCTTTACCAAGAACAAGACATTTATTTTTACATTATTAGATTAGATATACATGAATGAGTACTGATACAGAGTCCATGATCTGTGAATACCTCTGCATGTTCATCATGAGTCCAGGTCTTTTTAATTTACCTGCACTAGCTTTAACTGTCAATCTATAGTAAACCTGCCAGTTTGGCTTCTGAACCAAAACTATACTGTATAAAATAACTGAGAATTGACAGATAAGTATAAATTTTATATTTTTACATTATACTATATAATATTTTCTTTACCTGTCTGACAGTATTTTGATGTGCCTAATATAAACATGCCCAATATTAGTGAAATTGACACCAAGATCTTTAACCATTTAATAATTCTTAAATTTTTACATGAAAAGTAAGTACCACTCCATTTTTATTCATTTAAGAAAAACAGTGGACTAAACAGAGATCTTACTTTTAAAAATAAACTTTTCAATATGCTTAGTTCTTTAGTGTTATAAATTGAATAATTTCAAAGGTCCAATCTGGAAATATGGCCAACATTGTTTATAAAAGGCACTATTTAATGGCCATAGTGAAGTCTATGTAAATCAATTTGGGGGCATACATTACCCTAATTAGGCTGAAACTTCGTATTTAGAGTCTACAAATGTTCTTTAAAATAACAATTACATTTTGCTAGTTGAAGTATATAACCATTGCAAAAAGAAAAAGACAGAAAAAATAAATAAAAAGAAAAGAATAATAGGAAATAAAGTAAGGAGGCAAAAAGAGTCCAGTGCCTTAAAAAGGAAGGGAAATAAATGATTGGGATATTATTTGAGAAATAAGTAATAAACTAGGCCCAACCAATATTGAGGTTAGTCATTACTGAACTGGCTCTTTTTGCAGATGATAACCACAGACCTTCACATAATTGCCTCTCAGCTGGTCCAAAGTAGAATTCTGACTGCTGGCCACTTCTCAGGCTTCACCAACTCTATGGATAGGTCCTTCCATCAGATAAAGATCTACCTGTCAGAAAAAACAACCTAGTTAGTAGCTAAGTATGCAACACAATTGAATAAAACTATCAAATGCACAGTTTAAGCACATTATAGGTGAACAGTTGGAATCAATTCTTTAAATTGAGAAAAAATTCAAATAAGAATATTTTAAGTAAATTACCAAATTTAATTCTGTCTTTTGAATTTACAAAGGATCAGTAGTTTTCCCTGGTGCTTTCATTCTTTTCTAAACTTCAAGATCAAACTTCACTACTAAATATGCCACATAAAATTTAAGTAAAAATATCAGACATCTTTGGGCTACCTTTCAGAAGACAGTCGTAATGGCCAGTTATTGCTTCTGGGTTTGTTAATTCTTAGGAGTGGCTCTTCCGGCCTGAAGCTACTTCTTGTCATTAGGTGCATTGCCGTGTCCATTTTTGCTGTGCTGGGGATCAAACCTGGGTCCTCAGAGAGCATGCAGCAGCATGCTACCCCCTGAACTAAACCCCAGCCCTCCCTGAAGCTTAGTGAATGAAAACATAATAAGGGTAGTTTGGACAGTGAATATGGTGGAAGGAACATGGGTGGTTACATTTATCTATTGTTCAAAATTGCATAGGCAAAAATGTCAGTGTGTTTGTTTCTTAAAGACTGTTTTGGTATTTTACTCAATTCTGGCAATATTTTTGCAATTGAACAGCACTTGTTTGTTTAAAACTAGGTACTGAGCCCATGCTATGAGCCGACACAGTGAGAGGCACTAGAATAAATAAAACATGGCCTATCAACTCAAGATAAATAAGAAACATTCTAAGATTGAAATTCAGGTGTAAATGTTTTGGAAGCCACCAGTTACCATAATTGATGTCATCACCTTGCCTTAATCATTTTAATTGATAAAAGATAATAACAGAAGTTATAGCTAATATAGAATGAATTTACATATCAATTTTTAACTTTTGCTTAATGAACTTGTTTTTATTTCCAATTTAATTTAAACATAAATTTATTCAATAGTCAAGCCTGCTTTGACTTCAGCCTGCTATTCTTAATTTTGGCCACTAAAGGGCAGACTTGTATAAGGTTTCCAATTTCACAGTTAATAATTTGGAACTTAAAAGTTTTATCTTATGAATTAAGCAACTGCATTTTTCATATTTATAAGTAAATTTTAAGATTATAATTAATTTTAAAATCTCTTCATTACACATCTTTCCAATTAGAGTCATATAATTAGCAGGAAAAAGTAATTGCATTTTTTAAAATGTGCATTTCTTTTTCTCTTCTTTTTTTTTTTTTTTTTTTGTTTTGGTACTGGGGGTTGAACCCAGGGGTTCGTGCTTGCATACTCTGCAAGTGATGGGCCATTGAGCTGCACCCCCAGCCCATTGTTTTACTTTTTGAGACAGGGTCTCCCTAAATTACGCAGACTGCCTCTGGTCTCGAACTTGTGATCCTCCTGCCTCCGCCTCCCAAGCCGCTGGGATTACGGGCATGCGCCACCATGCTTGGTGACAAAATGTGCATGTCTTTTAAGGATTTATAGTGAGCACCAAAACACACAAACAAAACCCCCAAACGTAAAAATAAACACTCACTTACGCTACTTTATGTAAAATTCTTTTGAGTTAAATTATTTTGCTAATAACTTGCAATTTTAAGGTTGTGTTCACCTTATTATTATCGATTTTCAAAACACTAGACAGTTGAATATCTGGCATTTCCCTGTCATATAATTTATTCTTTCATTTATTTAATAAAAATGCATTGAATATCATATTATTATGTGATCATGGCTAGCAAGTATTTCATTTGAATTTGAAATTGTGCATAGAGGATGTTAAAATATATACATAAATAAAAATTTTAATAAATTGGAAGCTTTGATATATAAGCTATTAAGGCAATTTATCTGCATATTTTATTCTGCTAAAGTTATGTGTCAGATAGTTCTATTTTTTCAACTCCAATTATAAAATGACTTCTGTTTTTATTTTCTGATTCAACTGCTACTTCTTGTTGTTAGGTGCCATTGAGTCAGTATTCGACTCATAGCAACCCTACCTACAACAGGGGAAACACTATTGTCAGTGTTTCTCTGCTGTTCATAGGGTTTTCAATGACGGATTGATTTTTGGGAGTGGGTTGCCAGGTCCGTCTCCCATGCCTACAGCACCTAGTGTTCCCAGGCGGTCTCCCATCCAAGTACTAACCAGGCCCAACCCTGCTTAGCTTCCGAGATCTGAGGGGATCGGATGCCACAGGGCTACGGCTGCAGGCCAACTGCTACTTTGTTGTTGTTGTTAGGTGCCCCCGAGTCGGTATCCGACTCATAGCGACCCTCATAGGGTTTTCAATGGCTGACTGTTTCGGGATTGCCTTGGGAGTGGATTGCCAGGCCCTTCTCCCATTTTTTCGGTGCTGGGAATTGAACTCGGGGCATCAGAGACTGCACTGCAGTGCTCTCCAAACTGAGCTAAATCCCAGCCCAGACTGCTACTTACTCCAGTGTAAATACAAAATATGGTCATTTTGGTTTTTAATTTAACATAGAACCTTTTTCTAGAAAGGACTTGAGAACATTTATCAAAAAAATATTTATTTACAATATATTATTTTACTCCTTTTTCATGATGGCACCTGACCTGAAGAACTTGTATGTTCAACAGCTGCCTAGTATTTGACATCTACTTTCAGTCACTTTCTTTCAACTGACACTATCCTCCTTGTCACAGTCACTATCTTGGTGAACCACACAAGTTTCTTAAACATTCCAATTCTGGTGATTGCCACTATATTTTTTTCTGATTCTTTTATTACAAATAAATGCTAAAACTGCAATCTAGCAAGAAGTTACTGCAAGTGTGTTATAAACTTAGAAATAAATGAATTGCTCAGAGGTTCTGCACAATCTGACATGCGCTTGAAGCTCCATCTTTTTCTTCACTTTTTATTCTGTGACTGAATAAACCTCTCTAAACTTCAGGTTTCCTCTCTGTAAGATGGTATTTATCATTCACATACTTCAGGTTACTTCATCAGGTTTCCAAAACTGATTACTTTATACTATTATTGTGAGAATTAAATGAGGAAATGGTTATAAGTGCCTGGCACAGGTTCTAGTTTATTATAAGTGGCTGTTGGTGCATTTAAAGTATATCCACATTCCCCAGTGAAAATTCCAGAAGGTTTTACCAGATTTTTTTTTCTGGTAATAAATCTCATTTCTCATAATTTCATTTTTACACTATTCACTTAACTAGATACCTCGTTTGACACCAAAATATTCTAGATATTGTATTGCTGAGAGGTTATAATACTATCTACTGAATGCTTATTATTTGGCTCTTCATCAGTAAATGTTTCAAATCCTCTTCACTTTCTGGCCAAGCAAAGTTGTGTCATCTGCACATCACAGGTTATTAATAATTCTTCCTCTGATCATGATGCCACATCCTCCTTCATAAAATCCAGCTTCTCAAATTATTTGCTCCATGTAGAAATTGAAGAGGTGCACTGAAAGGATATTACTGATGAAGATCAAATAACACAGCCTTCAGTATGAATTGTACCTCAACATCAAGAAAACAAATGTCCTTGCAACTGGGTCAGTAAGTAACTTCATGATAAACAGAGAAAAGAATTGAGGCTGTTCAAGATTTGGGTTTACTTGGTTTTACAATCAACACTCATGGAAGCAACAGTCAAGAAATCAAAAGACTCATTGCTTTAGGAAAAGCTATTGCAAAAAACCTCTTTAAAGTGTTGAAAAATATAGATGTCACATTGAAGATGATGGTGTGCCTGACTCATGCCATGGTATTTTCAGCGGTATTATATCCTTGTGAAATCTGGACAGTGAATAAAGTAGACAGCAAAAGAATTCTTTTGAATTGTGATGCTGTAGACAAATATTGAATATACCATGGACTGCGAAAAGAGCCAACAGATCTGTCCTAGAAGAAGTGCAACCAGAGTGCTTCTTGGAAGCAACAATGGCTATACTATGTCTGTCATATTTTGGTCATGTAGTCAGGAGAGACTAATCCCTGGGGAAGGACATCATGTTTGGGAGAATGGCAGGTCAGTAAAAAAAAAAGAAAAAAAAAAGGAAGACCCTCAAGTAGATGAATTGATGACATAGTGTCTGCAACAATGGGCTTAAACAAAACAAAATCATGTGCATGGCACACTGTTGAGTAGTGTTTCTCTCTGTTGTACATAGGGTTGCTATGAGTTGGACCTAACTCAATAGTACCTAACAACAACAACAACATACTATTTGGCTAGCATTGGATTAAATGTTTTTCATTTATTTTCTGATTGTTCTTCACAGCAGTCCCCAGTACATGTTACTATGAATTTCTCAATTTTTAAGATGAGGATACTAAAGATTAGGACGGTTAAGTAACTAGTCCAGAGAAATTATACAGCTCACTAGTGGCTAAAGGAAGATTTGAAACCAGCTGGCTGACTGCTAACCACGTGATCTTCAGCACTTGTAGTTTTAACCTAGCATTTACGTATTTGTCTGTTTAAATAATTCTCCTCTGGTTGTTGGAAACACAAGATAGTAATGTTCAGCTCATATTTTATTCTATAATTCTGTTTAGTGAACCTTTTATGCTCACTCAGGTTATCTAAATTACTTTAGTCTTCCGACACTGTTAGTAAGCTTTGTAAGATCCTGCAGATGAGGTCTACACAGTTTCAGCTGGTCCAACTATAAAATCTTTGGCAATCTTAATTGTCGCCTTGGAATAGTGGTTATATGTGTGTATTTGCAGGTGTGTGGATGTGCATTTGTTGTGACTGTGCAGACAACATTCAAGTAAAAAGAAAAATGATTTCTTTCTGTAAGGTTATTTTCATTTTTAAAGAAAATATTAATTATACTGCAAATATTACAGAAGTACTTAGGTTTGAGAAATCTGTTTTCATACTAGAACACGCTATAATCCTTCTGAACAAGAAAAATTTAAATAGAAAGAAAAGAAAAGAGATGAGAAAGAGAAACAGTAACAAATAGAAGTTATTTATGATGAAGATTATCCAGAGTTATGCGGCAACAGGTTGGAGGAAATGAGGAAAGGTTGACAATCATTCTGAGGAAGACAAGAATTAAGTACTTGCTGAAGAAACCCAAGTAGAAGACAAGGCAGGCACAGTGAGTTGGGGGTAAACTCTAAGCCCATGGTTCTAGACCAGTAGCAGTTTTGTTAACCAAGAGGATTTGGGCCATGTGTGGAGGTATTTATGATTCTCATAACTGCAGAGATGGTGGGGGCCTATGTGTTCTGCACATTTGTTAGCATGTTGCTAAATATCCTATACTGTATAGAACAGACCCCTAGAACAGAGAGCTATACAGTGTGAACTGTTAATTGTGCCAGATTGAGAAAAACTCTGGAAGAATATCTAAAGAAGCTGGGCAGTGTCGCGCATGCCTGTAATCCCAGTGACTTGGGAAGCAGAGGCAGGGGATCACAAGTTTAACACCTCTGGCAGTCTGTGTAACTTAGCAAGACTCTCTCTCAAAAAGTTAAAAAAAAAATAGGCTGTGGGTGCAGCTCAGTGATACAGCACTTGCAAAGCATGCAAGCAAGTGCCAGGCCCTGGGTTCAACTCTCAGTACCGGGGCGGGGGCGGGGCGGGGGGGTTGTGTGGAAAGATTTAAAGAGACAAGATTTAAAGAGACAGATTTTGAGAATAAAGAAATTTACCACTGAAGTTTTAAGCACGATGTGTTGTAAACAAAAAGAAGCTATATTATTTTCAGCCAATGAATGTGTTGGGGACATAAAAAGCTAGACAAAAGAAAGCATTTTCAGAACTAGGAGTATAAGAGATTTTATATGCATTGTGAAGTTAAGACCCAAGTTGTGATGAGCAGTAGAAAAGAGGAATAAGTATGAAGTATACAGGCCCTGGCATAATTCTGGGACCCCGACACAATGCACACTGGCATTCTGCTAGTGACTCAATCCTTTCTCTTCTCTCCCTTGTTGTTGTTGTTAGGTGCCATCAAGTCAGTATCCAAGTCATAGCGACCCTCATAGGATTTTCAATGGCTGACTGTTTCAGGACTACCTTGGGAGTGAATTGCCATCAGGTCCTTCTCTCCCTAATGTTAATTAATTAGAAAAGAATTGGAGTATAAGAGCATTCGATCCTACCTCATTCTATATAAATGTATAACTTTCTTGACCTCTTTTTCACTATACTCATAAGCCTTTAATTCCATCTATCTGCTGCATTTTGTTTGCTATTTCCAAGGAGCAAACATGAAATAGTGGGGCTGGCTTCTTTAAGATCATCACACCTCCAGTGCAGAGACAATGTCAGATGAAGTCACTCCTCAGCATAGCATCCCATAGCCAAGTCATTAATACACATTTGTAGATGGCAATACAAAGTGAATAGAAGTAAGCACATATAGCAGCAAGTCTTTTTTCTTTAGAGCTGTATTATTCACTTTGAGAGAAATCCTAAAATTCGTTTAGAGTGAAGGTCACGTTTTTATGTAGATCTCTTTGTGTCCTTAGGCATCTCTGTAGTAATTTTTCTGGCTTTTTCTGCTTGCAACATAAAGCCAATAAAAAGAGAGGAAATAAATATATAAACTTCTGGTGTCTTAGGAGTTTTATAATTCTACATTGTAGGCTTTGATATTTGATTTCTATCACACTAGGAAAATATGACTTTTTATAAGTTGTTAATATTCCTAAAAACATAAAACCACCTATCTAATTGTTCCAGTTTGTTTTTAAAAAGAAAACATTATCTAAGCATCTGGACTTTTGCTCTAGGTTTTACCACTGACATGTTATATGACCTTGGGCAAAATGTTCACTCTCAGCCTCAGGCTTCTCACCTGTCCTAGGAGGAAGTCAGACAAGATCAGAGGTTTTGAGAAACAATAAAAACAAAAGGTTTGCCACCTTGATGGCCAGTCCTGTCATCATATCACCTAGCACCAGAGGCTAAGGCAGGAGAATCCTGAGTTTGAGGCCAACCTAGGCTATAAGACCCTATATCAAAACAACAAAAGCAACAAAATATTTTAGCATTTAGCATAATCTCTTTCACAAAGAACACTTAACTCACAATCCCAATATATAAAAACCATGGTGAGGCTGTTCTGACTGAAGATGGAGTTGCATGGTTTGTGGGAGCGTGGGGGTGTTGCATAGCTAAGAGCCACACCTACGGGCCTCTCCTTTCCTCCTGTTCCCCAAACCTCCATTCACATCCCTTCCTTCTACCAAGTGTCCCATGAAGCTTCTCAGAACTCTGAGGCTAATGGGAACCAATATGAAAACCACATGAATTAAGTGATATCCAAGTTTTCTTTCAACTCTGAAACATAAGTTCCAAATCCAAGACATTCGTGTTTTTGTCTCTTATTCAAAATGTTTAGTGGAGACTTCAAATGAAATTTTCTCCTTTCTGAATTTTCCTTTAAAATGGGGCAACTGATCAAAATTGGAATCTCCTGTTATAACTCTATTTTTATAGACCCAAATATAGGGATAGCCAACATTTCCACTATTTGTATAAATACTGAATGAACTTTTAGAAGTTATCCTAAGTCACTTCTCTTATTTATTTCAGGATTTATGTATCCAATGACATTCCTTAATATGTTTTTTATGTCTTTAAAAGGAATTTTAGATTCAAGTAACCTTAATATTGATGTATTCGTTAAAATGATGTTAACTTGAATATTAGATAACATTAGAGAATTAGTGTTTCTTATGGTATATGTGAGTCTACAGCTATACCACTCTACAGCAATGTTATGTGTGAAAAGGAGTTTTGTGATATGTAAGAAAAAGGCACTTTTTTGAGGTTCAAGTTACTATCTTAAGGAGTTGCTGATGTGCTCAGTAGTCTTGATATCAAGATATCAGTAATTTATTTTCAAGACGTCAGCACAAGATAGGTAGTAAATAGAGAGAGGAAAGATGAAACTAGTTAACTAGACAATTAGATAAAGCAATTAAGGCAGAAAGTTCACTACAGTTGAATATAGTCCATTGGTGTATAGGTGGTAATTGTGCTGTCCTTTCTACTTTCTATCTTTAGAAACTTAAATAGGTAACAATCTAATAAATAAAATAATAACCTATCATAGATGAGAAGTACCACTTCTGCTTAATAAATTATAAGAAGCCTAGATCCAGCCATCCAATCTGTAAAGCACTACCATGGAAATAATTTGACCTGGTGATTCTAGCACTAAATATTAGCAGGGAGCCTCCCAAAAGCAGCTTAATTTAAAATCTCAAATGCCTGATTTCTAAAATGGGAGTGTTAATAGTAAATTCCTTGGTACTACTAAAATAAAATGAGAAGATATATGTGAAGTTGCTGACACATTACTAAACTTTTAAAAATCATTTAATAAGTCAGATCAGGTAATGGTAGGAGTTTGAGTCACACTAGCAATAGTAGCACTAGGGGTTGTAATAGTATTATTAAGAGAAGCAGTAGTAGAAGCAGTGATAGTGGTAATAATTATTGTAGCAGTAAGTCTTCATCTGCAAAATATAGTTTAAAATAGTACCTATTTCATAGAATTATTGTTAAGAGTATTTACACATGCAAAGTATTTTTAACAGCTCCTGAAAGATAACCTTACTAAATATTTGCTGTTAGTAGAGTTGATTGTAATGGTTGTTAGCATTTAACTGCATATGATGTGTTATTATTTTATGTATTAAATCATATTGTTATTCTTAAATAAGCCAAAAGTAATGAAGAAAATGTTATTTATATATAGCATATATCAGATATATTTAGTAATTTTACTTAAATTTATAAAATATATCCTTTAAAGGTATATGTTCTTTCAGCTTTTTATTTCTGTCCCTTAAATCTCAACTTCAATGGAATAAAGCATGTTTTTTTTTAAAAGAGCCTTTGTGAGGTCTAAGTTTTATGTAGAATTTGGACTTACCATGTCATTTGTTTCTTAGTTCATTATGATTAATTCAATTTGCTAATACAACTTAGTGATCAAATTCATTTATATTGCAGTCATTATTTTCAGCTAGTGTATGCAGGAGAGAGTAAGGGACATTTATATGTTGGACATCTTTTGATTTAAACTTGGAAAACATCTAAGTGGTCAACCACATATACACTTTGGAATATCCCTGAGCTTTGCTATCACAATTTCCAGTATGTGATTCAACTCTCCGCATATGAAGGGAAGAATTTTGTAATTTAGCCAAGCTGTGGTTTTTAGTAAAAATATAGAAAGCATTTGTATCTAATTTGTGGTTAGAATGTGCTGAGGCCCATGATCTTTACTTGCTTTGTAAGCGTTCTTTCAACCACTGAGAACCTCAGCTTCTCTTGAGGTATGGAAAGTGCTAGTAGCATTTATAAAAATGTCAGGAAAGCTTTTATATATATGCAACTATACTGGAAATGACATAGTATATTTTTTTCTCTGCTTTCCTTCTGAGGAATTTCAGTACCACACCTTTACCAAATATAGAGCAAATCAGAATAAATGTTAAGTTTGCTTATTATTGAACAAGTAAGCTTGTCATTTCCAACCTAAGGCCTAATGTTTAAATGAGAGCTGATTTTCAAATAAGTTTAGCATAAACTTCTGTTGTTGTTGTTGTTAGGTGCCGTCAAGTTGGTATCCGACTCATAGCGATCCTCATAGGGTTTTCGATGGCTGACTGCTTCGGGATTGCCTTGGGAATGGGTTGCCAGGTCCTTCTTCCATTTTTGCGGTGCTGGGAATTGAACTCAGGACCTCAGAGACTGCAGCGTAGTGCTCTACCAACTAAGATAAATCCCAGCCCATTAAACTTTTGTTGTTAGGTGCCGTTGAGTCGGTATCCGACTCATAGCGACCCTCATAGGGTTTTCAATGGCTATTTCGGAATTGCCTTGGGAGTGGATTGCCAGGTCCTTCTCCCATGAAAGTGTTGCCCAGGCTGTCCTCGAACTCGCGATCCTCCTGCCTCATCCTCTGCAGCAAGTTGATTACCGGCGTGCGCCACCACGACCGGCCTTTTAGGATACTTTAATTAAAAGTTGTAAAAGTTTATTGTGAAGATTCAATGAGTATAAGTTTGCTACAATATTTTGGGTCACAAAATAGTTTTGCTTTTTATTGCATGTGATAATATAGAAAGAAAGACTGCATCATTCCTATCAGAATAAAATAATATATAAACAGCATTGTGTTTCAACCTGAGACTTGGGGAACAGATTTCATTTGAAAAAGAATATTAGATGTGTGACATATACCACCATAGTGCCACAACTTGCTTATTTTTGCATTATTTTCTGCCCTCAATTTTATCATAAAGTTGGATAATGCGTTTTTATTTATAGAGGTATTTTATTTTTTAAATTTCTCAAGATAGTGGGAGTTTGTTGTTGTTAGTTGCCATCAAGTCCTGTCCGACTCATAGTCACAGTGACCCTCATAGGGTTCTCAGTGGCTGATTGTTTTGAGATTGCCTCCACAGTGGATTGCCATGTCCTCCTCCCATTTTTGTGGTGCTGGGAATCGAACCTGGGGTCTCAGACAATGCAGAGCAGTGCTCTACCAACTTTGTTAAATCCCAGCACAGGGGGACTTTAGCATAGGATTATTCTGTGTGTGTGCATATGTCCTGGGGCTTGAGGGCCTTTTCGCATGCTAAGTATGTGTTCTACCAAGGAGCTACAACTCCAACCAACAAGAATATTTTTCAGTTAGGCACCTAAAGAAACCGAAGTATCAAGTTCATTAACCAAGCGAATATAATAGAACTAAGTGCATTTTCCTTTTCTATAAACATGTTTTTTCTCAAATAAAACTATATTTTGTGCCATAATAGAATGAAAAGATTTTATTTAGTATATTTCTATTAATGAATATTTACTATCAACTGAATATTAAGGATATCAAACAAATATACAAATACAAATACATATATAGTATTTAATTTATTTCACTATAATATTGTAGAATTATTTTATTTTCTCATTAGAAAATTACTTAGAAGTTGTTGTTGTTGTTAGGTACCATAGAGTCAGATCAGACTCCTAGTGATCTTCATAGGGTTTTTGGTAGCTGATTGTTTTGGGATTGTTCTGAAAGTGTGCTGCCACATCCTTCTCCCAAATTTTTGCAGTACTGAGGATTAAACCTCAGGCCTCAGCAAAGGCAGAGCAGCACTCTGCCAACTGAGCTAAACCCCAGCCCATTATTTAGGTATATGTATCAATTAACCTTTACGATAGTTTAAGAAAATCCCATATAATTACCTTCCCCATATATGAATCTTAATGTCTGCTTAACCTCAAATATTTTAAGTGTAATTATAAATAATATAACAGTATATTTTACTTTCTTTATTAGATGAATTCTATTTAGTATGGTATGGTGGACAAATTAGCCAGCTACAAAGTTTGGCATAGTCCTCAAGACTACCCTCACTTCTAACACCATTTGCCAAGTTCAGGGGTTTACCAAAACCACAGAGTTTCAATCCTTCACAGGAAGGATTCACAAAATTCACTGATACTATTATGTTCATGGTAACAGTTTCTTACAGGAAAAGGATTCAGATTAAGATTAGCCAAATAAAAAAGTATGTAGGATAAATCCAGAAATACAAAACACAGTTCCTCCATTGGCACTCCCCATGGAACCAAAATTTATTATCCTACCAACTTTGATGTGTGGCCAACCAGAATGGCTTATCTGATCCTCAATCTCCAGAGTTTTTATTAGGGTTTCATCACATAGACATGATTGATAGATTGTTTGCCCACATGTTTAATCTCATTCTCTAGGGTCACTGATACCACATTACCCAAAGTCCCTACTCTAAGACTCTATAGGTGTAGCTAACTCCCACCTTAAATCACATTGCTAGACTATCTAGTATGAACCAATTCCTGCCCTATGACCAACTCTTACTTTAAGATTAAACAAGTATGACTAAGCTCCATCCTAAATCAGTTAGACTATCCAGTATGATCCAAGACTTCTAGGTAAAAAAGACATTAGAGTTTATCTTCCAGGAGCTGAGAACAAAGTCCAGACCAAATTCTTGACTCAAATGGATTGAAAAAATTAGAGTTTTCTGTCTTCTTATATGTTAACTATGTTAATGACCACTTTTTTTCCTAAAGTTTTACATTTTCTTGTGAAACTGTTGTGTAAATAATTTTAAATATATTAATTGATTCCAAGGACATGGGTAAAAATTATTGTTCTCAGTTGAGCTACTTATCTTATATTATCTGATCTGAAAAACTCACTTGAAATGACTAAGAAAGTCTGCCTACTAAAAACATTTTAGATAATTTTAGATAACTGATACTTATTAATTTATTTAGTAGGGTGACAAAATGTATAAACATATTGGGACAAAAGCTTTCCCTTTTGCAGTTTTAAGAATGTATCATGTGCTTATTCTGCTAACTTCTGTCTCACATGCACATGAATATCACACTACACATTGCTACCATAATTCAATTAACTTGGAGAGTAATTCATAGGTAACTCTCCTTAAATGTGTACATATTTTTGGCATCCTCAGTATTTATTTGTTGAATTTTTCTTTTATGGAAAATATAATATTAAATATATTGTATGTAATAGCAAATAGGACCTACTCCTCCCCCTCGAAGAATTACATTCTAGTAGAAGAAATGTCCAGCTACATAATCAGAGTAGAAAGGGATAATTACAATGAAAATGTGTGATGGACAACACCTAACCCAGGCTTTAAGTTTGAGAAAAGGAAGAGGTATCTAAACTATGAGTTGAAGTTAGCCAGGTAATGGGAGGAGAGCGTGAGAGAATCCCAGTCTATGCAAGTGAAGTGTACATGGTCTACAAGCAAGAGCACATGGCAAAGTCAAAACCACTCACAGTGGTGGAGGGGAAAAATATGGGTGCAAAAGAAATTGGTCAAGGTTGCAAGAGTGTGTACTTCATCCTGACACCAAGAAAAACCTCTTTAGGTGTTTAAGAAGTGCTGACATTGCCACAGGCTTCATGTACTTGCTAAATTAATTCTGATTGTAGTTGAAAAGGAGTGAATATATATTAAGAGCAGATGCCCAAATTCTTAATAAGTCATTTGACTGGTTCACTCAGTGTATATTTAGGGTGATTATGTTCCTGGCATTGTCCTGGTTCTAGGGATGTGACACAAATAGACATATACAATGTAGGGACACAGACATGCTTCCTACTTACATAAAATAGTCTGCCAAGGAATCCAACTTTAATCATACAACTGTACAAATATTTGATCAAAATTATATATATGGGTAGTATGTACTACATAAGGTACAATGATAAAATATAGCAAATGGACTTGGGTAGTACAGAGAAAATGAAAAGATTTGCTTAAAGAAATGATTTTACTGGTATTAGTGGGGTGGGACAGGAAAAGTGTTATTTAGGGGGAGGTGGTAAGAGATTAGGGTATTAAGTAATCATAATTCCAGGAGAGGAAACACCATGGCGAACCATATGTGAGAGAGAACAAGAGGCATTTGTTTTCCTGAAAAGGGAAATTCTTCTTGAGAAGCAGAGTGTAAGTGAGGCTACAGTGCTAGGTGAGCTGGAGTCTTAGAGGAAGCCTAGGAAATGGAGGCAGTTTGGTCCTTAGAATGCTTATGATGTTTATCCCAGAAGGGAAAATTTAAATATATCTCTCTTTAAAAAATTTCTTTCATAGAGATGGCTTAGTGGAGCATAGTTACAATTTTTAAAGGTCATTCTGGGTAATAAGTAAAGAGTACAGTAAAAAAAAGCATTCAGGTAGTGACAAAATAGGATATAATGGGTCAGGTGATTTGGTAGTTTGGACAAGGATAGAAGTAGTAGTGATAGAAAATAATGGATAAATTCAAAAAGTTATGATGGAACTGTAAGGAAGTTAAAAAGAAAAGGGGTGTAAGAATGTCTTTACCATTTCTAGAAAGTCACAGGTGACTGGAAAATTTGACTATTGTGTGAAGGAAGGTCAGATGATTTCAGGAGGTAAAATAAAAGGGTTGACTAAGTGAGATCCAGACTAGAACTGATTGAAGAGCAAAAGGTAAAGATATGGAAAAAACTAAAAGCGGAAGGTAAGGTTTTTTAGGAATAAGTATCATTGAAATTCAAGCAACTATCAATGAATTGCCTGCAGCCATACCACTGTGGCATCCCATCTCATCAGATCTCAGAAGCTAAGCAGGGTCCAGCCTGGTTAGTACTTGGATGGGAGACCTCCTGGAAACACCAGGTGCTATAGGCTTCAGAGAAGGATCCGGCAACCCACTCCCAAAAAATAATCAGCCATTGAAAACTCTATGAATAGCAGAGAAGAAGTAACAATACTGTTTCACCTGTTGTATATAAGGTCACTCTGAGTAGGATACCAACTTGATGGCACCTAACAACAACAACAACATCAGTGAATTAAACAGCATTATATGAGGCAAGAAGAATTCTTTGTTCCCAAGGGAAAGCAGAGAAAAGAGAAGAGAGTAGGGTAGGAGTAGATACTAGCAAGATGGCACGGCACTGGGAAAGATGAAGATTATTGGAAAATCTCCAATAAAGATATAACCAATAGGTCTTTTGAGGACAGAAACATGGAATAATTAATATTTTTAATATTTCTTCTGGGATACAACCAGTTCCTCTACCTTCAATTCTTTTCTAGGCCACTTTACTAGGGAACATTTTGTGTTAGTAGGATTTATGATAAGATAGGGTAAAAAAGGGGGCTTAATGTCTAGTCTTGGGAGAAGGACATGGCAATCCACTCCCAAGGCAATCCCGAAACAGCCATTGAAAACCCTATGCGGGTTGCTATGAGTCGGACACAACTTGACGGCACCTAACAACAACAACCCTGTCTAGTCTGGAACTCCTTGGTGTGACCAAAAAATAAATATAAAAATAAAAAGACAAAAGAAAAAGAAGAAGGAGAAGTAGAAGAAGAAGAGGAGGAAGAGGAAGAGGAGGAGGAGGAAGAGGAGGAGAAAGGAAAAAAAAGAGGAGGAGGAAGAAGAAGAGGAGGAGGAGAGAAGAGAAGAAGTAAAAGAAGAAGAGGAGGAGGAGGAGGATGGGGAGAAGGAAGAGGTTGTTGTTAAAAACTCCCGTACTCCAGGAATTTTCAGAAATCTTGGGGATTTTACCTTTTTTTTTTTTTCTCTTTTTTTTTTTTTAGCCAATCTAGACTTCAAGGGATGGGAAGAATTCAACAGACATGAAACTATTCAATCTCTAGCTATTTGTTTACTAAGACTGATCAATATCAAGGAACAAGATATGTGGCCACATGACAAATGCTTTATATGGAGATGCTAGTATTATATTTTAACTAACTAAATCAATCTGCCAATATTGTATGCCACTATTGTTCTTAGCTTCATTAATCAAGCAAGGATTACAAATCCAAATGCTTTCTGAGACAAGACCAGCAGAGACTATGCCATGTGAAGGGACCATTGACAGAACTTAGGGTGAAGCAGAACTTTCACTCTACACACAGTCATTAAAAAAATCAAATTTTAAAAATTTGAAGGCCTAACAGTTCACATAAACAATACTCTTAACTTATAATTATTAACATAATCCATGCATCTTCCTTTAAGGTATTTAAATATCTATGATTGGAATAATAAGAATTTTTGACTAATAGGAAAACCAAATGTCCATTTAAAAAATTACTTTTCCAAATTTTTCTTCTAAGAAAATATTTTGGAAATAAGGATACAAGAACTTTGGCAAGTTCTCCCTAACATACAAACTGAGCCACCTTAGTTAAATTACTTGTCTATTCTCTCTTACTAATAATAAAGTAGACATAATAATACCTAGCCTGCAGCCATAGCCCTGTGGCATCCGATCCTGTCAGATCTCGGAAGCTAAGCAGGGTCAGGCCTGGTTAGTACTTGGATGGGAGACCACCTGGGAACACCAATTACTGCAGGCTTGTGAGCAGGACCTGGCAACCCGCTCCCAATAATCAGTCTGCCATTGAAAACCCTATGAACAGCAGAGAAGCACTGACAATAGTGTTTCGCCTGTTGTATGTAGGGTCGCTATGAGTTGGATACCAACTCGATGGCACCTAACAACAACAACAACAACAATAATACCTAAGCCTTCAGCTGTACCACTGTGGCATCTGATCCTGTCAAATCTCGGAAGCTAAGCAGTGTCAGGCCTGGTTAGTCCTTGGATGGGAGATTAACTAGGAACACAAGGTGATGTAGGTTTGGGAGAAGGACCCGGCAACCCACTCTCAAAAAGCAATCAACCATTGAGAACCTTATGAATAGCAGAGAAGCATTAATAATACTGTTTTATCCATTCTACGTAGGGTCACTATGAGTCGGACACCAACTCAACAACACCTAACAACAACAACCACAAAACCTATCTCAGGCAGTTATTATCAGAAGGGAATTAAATGAAATAATATACACTTGCATAGTCAAGAACTGGTGCACAGTAGGATTCAATAAATGTGAACTATTTTTAGAAATTACATTGAGATGATACTTTATCATCATAAACAAAATTCCCTCAAGCCTCCTTCAAAAAATTACACTGGAGTCTAGTATTGAATAAAACAAAAATTCCCCTCCTCATGTAACTTACATTTTGGTGACAAGGTACATGTTCATTGAAGTACCCATTTTGACAGTTTCTGCAAGCTAAAAAGCTAAAGTATTCGTGTAAAATGATCTGTGGCACATTTTGAACCTAATTTATTAAAATGACTTTATTAAATCAAATTAACAATTCTACTCACCCATATAACATTTATTTGTCCTCATTGACAATATAACATTGAGATGGTTAGAACTTAACATTTTTCTCTAAAAAGTATCAATAATATAATTTCATCTCTTGCTTAACTCTCAGTGTAATAGAAATAAGAGAATAAATATTAAAAATATGAAAGCTGAAAGGGCCTAAATAATTAATTCAGTTGCTCTATTTTTCGATTGAGCAACTGAAGCTTAGAGCAAATAAACGGAGCAAGGACAGACTGTTAGTGTATCTAAAACAGATGACTTTTAATGGTGTTCATTTTGATAGGGGAAAGTAGTGTCCCTTTTGTATCCTAAATGTCACATAATTGGTGAAGAAAATGTACTGATTGGAATGATTTTTTTTGTTTGTTTGTTTGTTTTTGGTAACAGCTGGATGCCAATGGGGAACTACTCATCCGAAATGCCCAGCTGAAACATGCCGGAAGATACACATGCACCGCTCAGACAATTGTGGACAATTCCTCAGCTTCAGCTGACCTTGTTGTGCGAGGTAAGAGTTGCAACATTTCAACATTAAAAAACCAAAGGTATTTGACTTACATAAATTTGTATAATCTACTGGTAACTCTATATATTCAAATTCTTACAAATTTAGAGTCTCAATCCCATGCATCAGAATGTCTTTTAGGCTTGTTACCAATGCCTAAGAATGATTATTGGTACACAAGTAGTAAACAACACTGATTTTGTTTGTTTCACTGACTACATATCTTCTAGAAAGTTATACCACTTACTTCCTACTAAATGTTTGTACTTTAAAACTTAGTACAGACCAAAGTTCTCATTTCTTGTTTCCACTTTTTAGTGCACTGAGTATAGTGTTGGTTTTTTTTTTTTTCATTTCTTATAGAAAAAAATTCTGAGGCTTACTGTAACCTCAAATGTTAAATATTTATCATTGTCTTGGAATAAAAAATAATTTATATGTGTATCATTTCAAACTAGTGCATTTGTTTTTATAAATAATATAATTGAGAATGTGATGCAATACATGCCTATTGAAAGTTTAATCCTAAAGCTGGGTGCCATGGCTCTCACCTGTCATCCCAGGGCATTAGGAGCCTGAGGCAAGAGGATCATGAGTTCAAAGCCAGAGACAGCCTGTGCAATTTAGCCTGATCCTGTCTCAAAATAAAAAATTAAAAAGGGACCAGGGTATGACTGAGTGGTGAAGCACTTCTCTAGCATTTATCACTCCAGGGGCTCTACCCCCAAGTACAAAAAAAAAAAAAACCCAACTCAATCCCACAGCTTCCAGCCTCTGCTGTAGTGGTGAGGCTGGCTGGAAGCATGGCAAACCTTGTTAAAAATCATTAATTGGCTCTCCATTCTCTGCCTTTGGAATGAAGACTATTTCTTTTAGCTTAGTGCCCAAGATGTTCCATGCATTGCCTTTAAACGGTTTACCTTTAAGGTCTTACTATTCCTTGTAACCAACTCCAAATAACTAACAACTAACTAGTTGTGTCCTAGTTTTTCCACATCTATTCATTGAGAAATCCACAATATTACTTTAATATGCTTTTCACACCATTTTTTGCCCAAACCTTATCCATCTTTCAAGGCCTGTCTCAGCTATTACCAAATTCAGAAATCCTTCTCTGATGTTCTGTTCAGAAATTTTGTAACTTTTACTACTTTCTCTAAGGTATTTTATAGCAATCTGTGTATGACTTGACTCCTCCACTGCTGTAAATCCAAATATATGTTTCCATTAATATTGAACAAATTACATATTCCTTACATAAATTTATGCTTCTCCTTTTCTTTCTCTCAATGTTATTAAAATTTCCTTATTTTTGATTTCATCTTCTATAAATATTTATAGACTTTTAAACTTTTTTTATTTTATTATGTTTTATTTTTTTGCGATACAGGGGACCTGAGCCCAGGGCCTCAGACATGTTTTGCAAGTGCTCTACTACAGAGCTGCAACGCCAGGCCCTTTTTTATATTTTATCTCAAGACAAGGTGTCACTAAATTTCACAGGTTGCCTCTGGCCTTGAACTCATGATCTGTCTACTTCTGCTCCCTGAGTCTCTGGGATTACAGGCATATACCTCCATGCCTGGCAACTGACCATTGATTGTTGCTATTGTTAGGTGCCTTTGAGTCAAGTTGAATTCGTAACAACTCTATGTACAGCAGAATGAAACACTCCCCGATTCTGTGCCAGGCACATGATCTCTCTCTCTCTCTCTCTCTCTCTCTCTCTCTCTCTCTCTCTCTCTCTTTTTGTGGTACTGGGGGTTGAACCCAGGGCCTCCTGCTTGCATGCTGTGCAAGTACTGTACCACCAATCTGCACTCCCAGCCCATTTCTTTTTACTTTTTTTGAGACAGGGTCTTGCCAAATTATGCAGACAGCCTCTGGTGTCCAATTTGGCAATCCTCCTGCCTCTACCTCCTGAGTCACTGGGATTATGGGCGTATGCCACTGTGCCCCACTATGATCTTATTTATGTTTAAGCCCATTGTTGCAGACACTGTGTCAATCCATCTAGTTGAGGGTCTTCCTTTTTTTGTTGTTGTTGACCTGCCACTCTCTCAAACATGATATCCTTTTCCGGGGGTTGGTCCCTCCTGACAACATGTCCAAAATAGGTAAGATGCAATCTAGCCATCCTTGCTTCCAAGGAGGACTCTGGTTGTACTTCTTCTAGGACAGATCTGTTGGTTCTTTTGGCAGTCCATGGTATATTTAATATTCATCTCCAGCACCATAATTCAAAAGCTTCAATTCTTCTCCTGTCTCCCTTGTTCAAAGCACATTTTTCTGTCAATTCTACACAGACAAATAATTAGTAAATAAAATATCTGTGATTGGTTTGTCTTAATACCCCTTTCAGATCCAGATTAATATAACTGCACTAAATCTCATTGCCTCTTGGATTCCTCTGTAGAGGAATGCTAACATGAAGTCCCTGAAAAACATGGGGAAAATTCTAAAAATCTTGTTTCCAGTAGAATATATTCTCTAACAGAGTAGTAAGAAGTCTAGCTGGACTTTCTTTATACAAGTGAACTTTAGGCATTCATTCCAAAGACCACTTATTGAAAATTAATAAATAAAACCCCAAGGCTGTAAAATCCTGCATTAAGGAAAGTTCATTCATGTTCAACATTTCCATTCAGAGTATTTTGTTATCTGGGACATTGATTGTTTTCAAGAGTTGTCAGGGAAGGGCGCCAGGTACAATGCCACACACCTGTAATTCCAGTGGCTCAGGAGGCAGAGGTGAGAAGATCGCAAGTTAAAGACCAGAGGCAGTCTCCATAATTTAGTGAGACCCCATCTCAAAAACTAAAAAAAAAAAAAAAAAAAGTGCTGAGGACACAGCTCAGTGGTCCAGCACTTGCAAAGCATGCAGGCTGGAGGCCCTGGGTTCAACCCCCAGTACTGCCAAAAAAAAAAAAAAGAGTTTTCAGGGAAGGAATGAGTTCATTATTCTTTCTAGCCAGATGTCTAACTATTAAGTCATTTCCAGCAATAGCCTAGGTCTAGATTTAATTAAACTTGCTTACATATTAGAAGCATAAGCATTAATATTGTAGCAGGAATTATATTATAATGCATAGATATCAGTGTCCTCATCTGATTATATCATTTTAAGCTCATTATAGTAATACTGCAGACTACTTTGTCATATTCTGATGTTTTAAGGGAAGAGGATATTTGATAGATATAATGCAAGAGTAGTAATGATATTATACGTACATACTTAGGTAAGTAATAATCACCACAACATGGATTTTTATAGAGGTAAAACTAATAAAAAGAGTCGATAGCAATTACTACATGGAAATTTTTTTCTAAAGTCTCTTTTAGTCCTAGGGGAATAAAAATGCCTTAAGGCAACAAAGCCTGGAAAATGCACTCAGTGGAAATATGACATAGCATTTTAAGTCCCTGCATTATAGCAGGATGCCAATAAAACTATACTGGTAAATAGAAAATGTCGCTTGCTCTGTTAAAGTCCACAATCATTTCTAATATAGGAAAGATATTCTTTTCTGTCAAGAGAAATTTACAACTAAAATAGATACATTTCTGTAGAGCTTATCTGTGTCAAAAATATATACAATATAGACCTTCTAAAGTGCCTTATATATTTAAATCAGAGGATGTATAACTAAACTGTGTTCTTTATTTCTTATAATAACAATGAGTAATGAATGTATGACATATTCTGCCTTAAGTGATACTATTATTGGTCTTTACCTACTTAATTATCCTTTTGCATCTAAGTCAGGAAGTCATAACCTGGTGTGCATGCATAGACTTCCTGAAATTATATGTAAAATTTTGTGTGTGTGTGCACTTTCCTGGGGAGATGATTTCTAATCTTCATCAGATTTCCACAGCCAGTAGTGGCCCAGAAGTATTAAAAAGCTTAATGTATGCTTTATTTTTCTCCATCTAGATCTAGACTCTGAAAAGAGAAACAAAGAGATAATTGTTCATTTCATGCAAAAGTATAAAAAACTAGTTTCATGCAGTGAGATCTAAAAACACATTAAAACTGCGAATTGCTTTTGAAAGATTCAGTATGTATGTAGCCCTTCAAGAATAAATATCTGTTTCAGAAAACATAGTAAACACTTGATAGTAGTCCTCCCTTATCTTGTAGTTTTGTTTTTTGTGGTTTCAGTTACTCATGGTTAACTGTGGTCTGAAAACGTTGGATGGAAAGTTCCATAATAAATAATTCATAAGTTTTAAATTGTGTCCTCTTCTGAGTATGGTAAGGAAACCTCAGGCTAGCCACGCCTTCCTTCCTAAGATGTGGATCATTCTTACATCACCCACCTATTAGACTCTTGGTAGCCATTTGGTTATCATAGCCACTGTTTCAGCATTGCAGTGCTTGGGTTCAAGTGACCCCTCTTTTACTTGATAATCATCCAAAAGCATAAATTTTATTATAGTATATTGTTACAGTTGTTCTAATAGTTATTGTTAACCTCTTGCTGAATGTAATTTATATGTTAGACTTTATCATAAATATGTATATATATGAAATATATAGAGAGTTTGGTGCAATCTTCAGTTTCAGGAATACCCTCGGGGTCTTGGAATGTATCCTTTGCTAATAAGAGGGGCTAAACTACCTCTGGGGCTGGGATTTGGCTCAGTTGGTTGGGCGCTGTGTTGTAGTCTCTAAGGTCCCGAGTTCAATTCCCAGCACTGCAAAAATGGGAAAAGGACCTGGCAACCCACTCCCAAGGCAATCCCGAAACAGTCAGCCATTGAAAACCCTATGAGGGTTACTATGAGTCAGATACTGACTCGATGGCACCTAACAACAACAACAGCAAACTACCTCTAATAGCCATTAGACATGTATACGAACTTGCCAGATTTGAGAGGAACTCATTCTAATTCATGTTCACATACCAGTAACCTGAGCTGCATGTGCTGAAATTAACTCTCCCAGAGGAATAGTAAACATTATAGAGAGGAAAGCACTTTGCTCTGAGGAACACTAAGAAAAATTTTGAAAACAAAACTAGTTTAGTATATAAACTAATGTGCCATATCAGAAGACTGAAGCAAAATTATAAATGTTAAGATATAATGAAGACTATGGATTTTTTAGCATTTATTACCTTTAAGGAAATGAATACATAGCAAGAAAATGTTGCTGTCTTCCACAGTTTGTGTGTGTATGAGTCTGTGCATTTGTAATTATGGTTGGGTGAGTGTGAGTATATGTGTAAAACTTGATGAAATTAATTTGCATGAGGAAAATGTGTTTTCAGCTTAGGCTTTTTATTACTATTTTAAATAGATTTTAGGATGGAGATGATCAATTAGTTAAATATGAGTACCCCTGAATTCTTTCTTTTTCTTTTTCTATAACAAAATACATGAGGCTGGGTAATGTATGAAGAAAAGAGATTTAAGTAGCTCAGTTTTGGAGGTTCGAGGGTATGGCATTGGCATTGGCATTGGCTCAGCTCTGGTGAGGACTTTATTGCAGATATCATCACAATGATGGGAGTAGATGTGAGAAGGAGAGATCACATGGCAAGACAGGAAGCTGGAGAGGATTTGGGGATCAGCCTTACTTTTTATAACAACTCACAGTTATAGGAACAACTAACTCTCTCCATGAGACTAGTGTCAATACATACAGGAAGCTGCACCCCTAAAGACCTGATAACTTTGCACTAAGCCTTACCTCTTAAAAGTTCCACCACTTCCCAACATGGATACACTGGTAAACTAAGCTTCCTACACATAAACCATGGGGAAGGGATATCGAAACCATATCCAAACCATAGTAGCCTCTAAATATAAAACTAAAATTAAGTATAGGAAAAACATAATCAAGTCAAATGTAACATTGGATCTGATTTCATGGAACATTTTACTTACAGAAACTCTCAACCACTTTTGTCTGTACTATATATGTTAGGATTGTGAAAAAAGGAAAATAGCAGCCAACCAAAAAAAATTCATTAAAAATGGTCCCAATAACTAGACATGAGACATTATCTTTTACAGCAGCCATGAATGTTTACCTGTAGAAAACTATAATGTTTCGGTCTATTTTTACCACTAATTGGATCCAAAGATATTCAAGGAAAAGATACCAGATGAGTAGTACACATTGTCTGATGCTCTAGCTCTGCAAACAACTTCAAATTAGAGGCTCACATGGATCCTATAGTTTTTACTTTTCTTTCCCAAAGCTGCCTTTTATATCAGTTCTGTATGTTCAGTTTAGTGATATTTATTCTATGCTTTCTCCTATAGAGAGATTATTTTTTTTTGCAAGAGCACCCTTTTTTAAAACAATATTGTCGTTAATGTCCAATATATGAAATTCAAGATGTAGATAAATAAACAAATTTTTATCCTCACAACTCTGGCAAAAGCAAAAAATTACCCTCTCTGGAAAAGGAGCCGTCAACCTACTCCCCTCATGGTTCCAACAAACTTAGGTAAATCAAATATGAAATTATGCAAAAAATAATACAGCCAGGTGTGGTGGCACATTCCTATAATCTCAATACTCAAGAGGCTGAGAAAGGAGGACTGCCAGCCAGAACTACACACTGAGTTCCAAGCCAGTGAAGGCTACATAATGAGACCCTGTCTCAAAAAATAAAGAAATAAAAATTCATGTAAGGAAGCAATCCATGATAAGAGACAATCAATAGGAGGAAAAACAGAACAACACAATTCAAATCCAGTATATTTCAGGTTGTAATTATTGAAGTAAGAATAAAAACAGCCATATCAAAATCATTTAAAAAAATTAGAGAGGAAAGGTAAAAAATGAGTTGAAAACAAATGATATACTATAAAGATGTAGCAATTTGAGGGAAAAACAGAAATACTCATAAATGAACAAAATCATTGAAAATAAAACCTCAGTAGATGGATTAAATAGCACATTAGTGACAGATTATTGAAGAAGTAGAGAACTGGAAGTTACATATGAGGAAATTACCATATTTCCACAGAGTATCAAAGATAAATTATGAAAAAAAAGATTAAGATATTGAAGATACAGCTAGGCACAGTTACCTATATCAGCAGTTCCTGCTACTCAGGAGGCTGAGGTGGAAGTTTGAAACCATCCTGGACAACACAGCTATATTTCAACTCAAATAAAAAAAAATACATTAATGATATGGGGAGAAATTAAGTAAAAGGAAGACATGATGAAGTTAAGGAACTAAACAGAAGATTACAGAAGGCAGCTTGAGAAGAAAATAACAAATATTATAATGACATGTGCAAGGAGCTGGAGGCAGAAAACCAAAAGGGAAGAACACACTCTGTGTTTCTCAAGCTTAAGGAAGTGAAGAAAAAATTCAAGCCTCAGGTGGCAGTAGTGAAAGATTCTACAGGGAAAATGTTAAATGATGCAGGAAACATCAAAAGAAGGTGGGAAGAATACACAGGGTCATTATATAAGAAATAATTGGTAGGTGATCAACCATTCCAAGAGGTTGCATATGAAGAGAAACCAATGGTGTTGAAGGACGAAGTGGAAGCTGCCTTGAAAGAACTGGTGAAACACAAGGCTCCAGGAATTGATAGGATACCAATAGAGATATTTCAAGAAACAGGTGCAACACTGGAGGTGTTAACATGTTTGTGCCAACAGGTTTGGAAAACAGTTACTTGGCCAACTGACTGGAAGAGATCCATATTTGTGCCTATTCCTAAAAAAGGGGATCCAAATGAATGTGCAAACTATCAGACAATACCATTAATATCGCACACCAGCAAAATTCTACTAAATATCATTCAGAAGCGACTACAGGGAATATAGACAGGGAATTACAGGAAAATCAAGTGGGATTCTGAAGAGGGCAGGGAATCAGGGACATCACTGCTGATGTCAGGTGGATATTAGCTGAAAGCAGAGAATATCAGAGAGATGTCTATCTATGTTTTATTGACTATGCAAAAGCTTTTGATTGTGTGGATCATAACAAATTGTGGATAACACTTTGGAAAATGGGAATACCAGAACACCTAATTGTGCTCATGAGAAATCTGCCCATGAACCAGGAGACAGTTGTTCGAATAGAACAAGGAAACATTGAGTGGTTGAAAGTTGAGAAAGGTGTGTGTCAGGGCGGTATACTTTCACCCTATGTCTTCAATTTATATGCTGAGCAAATAATCCGAGAAGCTGGACTTTATGAGGAAGAACATGGCATCAAGATTGGAGGAAGACTCATTAACAACATGCATTATGCAGATGACACAACTCTGCTTGCTGAAAGTGAAGAGGATTTAAAACATTTACTGATGAAGATCAAAGATCATAGCCTTCAATATGGATTACGACTAAACATCAACAAAACAAAAATCCTTACGACTGGGTCAGCATGCAACTTCACAATAAATGGAGAAAAGATTGAGGTTGTCCAAGATTTTGCTTTGCTTGGCTCTATAATCAACACCCGTGGAAGCATCAGTCAAGAAATCAAAAGAAGCATTGCTCTAGGAAAAGCTGTGGCAAAAGATCTCTTTAGAGTATTGAAAAGCAAAGATGTCACATTGAAGACGAAGGTGCGTCTGACTCATGCCATGGTATTTTCAGTGGCATCATATGGTGTGAAAGCTGGACATTGAACAAGAGAGACAGAAAAAGAATTGATGCTTTTGAATTGTGGTGCTGGAGATGTCTATTGAATATACCATGGACTGCCAAAAGAACCAACAAATCTGTCCTAGAAGAAGTGCAACCAGAGTGCTCCTTGGAAGCAAGAATGGCCAGACTGCGTCTTACATATTTTGGATATGTAGTCAGGAGAGATCAATCCCTGGAGAAGGACATCATGTTTGGGAGAGTGGCAGTTCAACACAAAAGAGGAAAACCCTCCACCAAATGGATTGACACAGTGTCTGCAACAATGGGCTTAAACATAAATAAGATTGTTTGCCTGGCACAGAATTGGCAAGTGTTTCGATCTGCTGTGCATAAGGTCGCTATGAGTTGGACTCGACTCGATGGCACCTAACAACAACAACAAGTGTTTATACAAATTATCATTTTATAATGAGAAAAGATAGGTATATTATGACTAGTAGAAACAGTTTTTTTGCCCAACAGATTCTTACTTCCAAAGGAATAGCTAATGGATGAGTTTCAGGAAAAAAGAAAATAACTCCACGAGAAATGAGATGTCAAAACTCATGTTAAATGAAGAAGCCAATAAATATGTGGATAAATCCAAGTCATCTTCCTCTGTTTGGGCTAGTATAATAAAATAGCATCTGCTAGGCAGTGTATAAACCACCAAGATTTTTCACTGTTCTGATGAGTGGAAATTCGAAGACCAAGGGACCAGCCTGTGTTCTGGCTGATAGATGGCATTGTTCTCACTGTGCCCTCAGGTGATGGAAGGGACCACCTAGCTCTGGAGTCTCTTTTATGAGGGCATAACGGCACAGCCCTCATGATATAAAATTTACCAAAGCTTCACTTCCTAATACTATGACATTTGTGGTTATGTTTCAACATGAGAATTTTACGAAACACAAACATTTAGGTTTTAACTGATATGTAAACTCAGATAAACCAGACTACAGATTGTACCATGGTCTGAATTTAAAGACTGGTAAGAATGACAACAAGAATGACAAGTTGCTTTCTGATAAAGCTGCTAGTTGTTTTTACTTCTGGTTTCTACACAGTAACAAATCAGTCATATGTGTGTATATATGCAGTGTTTTTGTGAATGGTGTGTGCACGGGCATTTGTGTGTGTGTGTGTGTGAGCATGATGCGTATTGTGTTGTTGTTGTTAGGTGCCATTGAGTCAGGTCTGACTCATAGAGACCCTCATACGGTTTTTAATGGCTGATTGTTTTGGAATTGCTTTGGGAGTGGATTGCCATGTTTGTTTCCCATTTTCACAGTGGTGGGGATTAAACCCAGGGCCTTGGAGAGTGCAGAGCAATACTCTACTGAGCTAAACCCCAGCTAGTGCATATCTTGCTGTTGTTAGGTGCAAATGAGTTGGTGTCTGCCTCATAGTGATCCTATGTACAACAGGCAAAACACTATTGTTAGCACTTCTCTACTATTCATGGGGTTTTCAGTGCCTGATTGTTTTTTGGGAGTGGGTTGCCAGGTCGTTCTCCCAAGCCTACAGCACCTAGTATTTCCAGGTGGTCTCCCATCCAAGTACTAACCAAATCAGACCCTGCCTGCTTAGCTTCCATGATCTGACAGGTTTGGGTGCCACAGTATGGCTGAAGGCAGTGCACATCTTATATGGTCTGATACAAAAAATGCAAGAAAATTATAACCATGAAATAGAAGAGAATGGTTATCTCTGGTGTTGGGAGAAAGGAGGAGAAAAAGAAAAACATCTGCAAGTTTTTGAATTTGTATAAGAAAATTTTTCTTAAGCTGAGTAGTAGACGTGTGAGTAGTAAGTTTCTTATTCTTTATAGATTTTCCTAAATGGTAAACATTAATAAATCTAATCTAATGAAAGAGAAACACAGAGTGACCTATTATCCTCTACTTCCTCACCATCAATCTTCTCAGCAAAGTTTATGAAAAATCTTCATGTAACTTCTGGGCAGAATGCTCAAATTTGGTTGTACATCATATCTACCACTATGGATAATTTAAATACACAATTCTAGGCCATTATCTGGCAGTTTTTGACTTAAAAGCTATGAGATAGGCTCAGCAAAGCCAGTTTAATGTTTAGGGCTGGTCAATCATTGTCAGGGTTCAGCTCAGGCCTGGCAGAGGTCAGAGCCTTGCCCTGACACCGAGTGGGTATCGGAGACCCACTGGACTGGGTTGGTGTGGTGGCCAGAGGCACCAAAGAAGGACCTCAAGAGACCTTCTGAGGGAAACAGGAAAGGGAAAGTTTATTGGGTTGCTCCCCAAGTGGGGGGCAGCCAGCAAGCAGCTCCTGTCAAGTGTTAGCTCACTGGTGGTACAGCTCAGTCTTAAAGGCACGGCTACAAGCAGTTGGTGTTCTGCTGGGCTGGAGGTCCGGTGGTCTTGACTCTCGCAGCTTGCTTCCTCTGCCTCCCTCCTTCCCAAGGATGGGAGGAATTGGGAGGCTCTTCATGACTGGCTTGTAGCCTTCGGCACTTCGGGGCCACTGGTCTTGATGCGTTCGTTGGCTTGCTTGGAGATATTCCACTGGATTGGGAAGCTCTGGATGGAGGTAATGGGAGTCTGGAGAGCAGGTGAAGGACAGAGAATGGTGGTGATGTGAAGTGGGATCTGGGGGCCTGCTTATATAGGCTCCCAGAGTGGGGTGTGTACTGGGGATAGCCAATTAGGGCACATTCCTGACAGGTACGGCAGTTAAACTGTCATACCTGCCAGGTAGGGGCAGTTATTTAACTGGGGTGCTAGGGGTAGCCAATCAAAATTGAGGTGGTTGAGGCAGGGTCAGGCTGGTCAGGGGCCATCTTTGCTCACTCAATGGGAGGGGTAGAAGTGAGTGAGTGAAATGTGGCCTTGGGGTCAGCTAAAGGCCAGTCCCTCATACTAGTATGAGGGACCCTATTTATGGGGTGCATTTTAAAAATCCCCAACAAATCATGATGTATCAGCACTCGCCACAAAAACCAATCCACACAAATATGCCCAACTGATTTTTTTTTTTTTTTTTTTTTTACAAAAACACAAAAGCAATTTGATGGAGGAAGGATAAACTTTGCAATAGATGGTACTGGAGCAATTAGGCATTCCTAGGCAACATAAAAAGTAAAAAAAGAAAAATAACTGATCTAAATCTCAAACTTCATACAAAATTAACTCAAATGGATTATAAAGTATAATATGTAAAACTGTACATTTTTTTAAAGTGTAAATAAAAATCTTCAGAACCTCTAGCCAGTTTAAGAGTTCTTAGACTTGACACCAGAAGCTCAATGCAGAAAATAAAAAGGAACATACAGGATCTGACCAAAATTTTAAATATTTTGCTTTGCAAAAGACCCTGTGAAGAGAATAAAATGATAAACTACAAATGAGAGACAATATTTGCAAAACATAGTTGGATAAAAGATTTGTAGATACTATATATAAAAATACGGGCTAGGATTTAGCTCAATTGGTAGAGCACTGTACTGCAGTCTCTGAGGTCCCGAGTTCAATTCCCAGCACTGCAAAAATGGGAGAAGGATCTGGCAACCCACTCCCAAGGCAAGCCCAAAACAGTCAGCCATTGGAAACCCTATGAGGGTCACTATGAGTCGGATTCCGAGTCAATGGCACCTAACAACAACAACATGTATAAAAAGCCCTATGAACTCAACAATTGATAAACAAAAAATCCAATATGAAAATGGGCAAAAGTAATGAACAGACATTTCACTGAAGAGCATATAAAAATGCCAAATGAGCACATGAAAAATTGGCTAACATCATTAGCCATTGTTGTTGTTAGGTGCCATCTAGTCGGCATCCAACTCATAGAGACCCTACGTACAACAGGCAAAACAGTGTTGTTACGGTTTCTCTACTATTCATAGGATTTTCAATGGCTGATTGTTTTGGAGGAATGGGTTGCCAAGTTCCTCTCCCAAGGCTCTAGCACCTGATGTTCCCAGGTGGTCTTCCATCTAAGTACTAACCAGGCCCAACCCTGCTTAGCTTGTGAGATCTGAGGGGATCAGACACCACAGTTGTAAAGTTGCAGCCTCATTAGCCATTAGGGAAATGCAAATTTAAGACCTAATGAGATATCACTACTTGGGTATCTAAAAGAAAAAATAACAGTGATGCAAAAAGACTAAATCATTCACATATTGCTGGTGAAAATGTAAAATGGGACAGTCACTCTGGAAAAGAAAGTGGTGCTTCTTTGCTTCATTGTATCTCCTTAGAACTAAGAGATTGAAGGATTGGATCCAGGGCCTCACCCATGTGCTCTACTACTGAGCTATGCCCTCCAGCCCCTTTATAAGTTTTTTATTTTGAGACAGTGTCTTGCTAAATTGTGCAGGCTGCCTCTGACCTTGAACTCACAATTTTCCTTCCTCTGCCCCCTGAGTCATACAGGTGTGTGAGATTACAGGTATGTGCCATGGCACCAAGATAAGTATAGTAGTTTCTTAGAACACTAATGTGCTCACCATACAACCCAACAACTGCTCTCTTTGGCGTTTATCTCAGAGACAAATATATACGTTCACATAAATATATGTATACAAATGTTCATGTTGTTGTTGTTAGGTGCCGTCGAATCGGTATCCAACTCAACGACCCTCATAGGGTTTCCAATGGCTGACTGTTTTAGGATTGCCTTGGGAGTGGGTTGCCAGGTCCTTCTCCCATTTTTGTGGTGCTGGGAATTGAACTCAGGACCTCAGAGACTGTAGCACAGCACTCTACCAACTGAGCTAAATCACAGCTCTTAAAATGTTCATTGTTGTTGTTGTTGTTAGGTGCCATCAAGTTGGTATCCGACTCATAGCGACCCTCATAGGGTTTTCAATGGCTGAGTGCTTAGGGATTGCCTTGGGAGTGGATTGCCAGGCCCTTCTCCCATTTTTGCGGTGCTGGGAATTGAACATGGGGCCTCAGAGACTGCAGCGCAGTGCTCTACCCACTAAGCTAAATCCCAGCCCAAAATGTTCATAGTGCCTCTATTTATAATAGCCCCAAACTGAAAACAACTCAAATATCCTTCAGTAATTGAATGGTTAAAAAAAGTTGGTGTATCCTTCTGGTGAAGCTGCTCTGTATCTTGACTATGGTGGTGATCCCACAAGTCTACACATGAGACAAAACTAAAAACTGCTTAGAAATAAACAAGCACACTGGTAGATACACAGATGCATGAAAAACTAGTGAGCTTTGACTAAGGTTGATGGATTGTATCAATGTCAATTTTCTGGTTCTGATATTGTACTTAAGTTTTGTAAAATTTTTTCTTGGCAATTGGGTAAAGAATATGCATGATCTCTTTATTTTTCACGGTGCATGTGAGTCTGTAATTGTTGCTGTACAATGAAAGCTAGGGACTTGCTGGACATAAAAATATAGAAATGTAAATTTAAAAACCATATTTATAGGTACTTTTTACAAGAATAGTATAATATGGTTAGGAGTCATATGAAGTGTGGCATACCTTGAGGTAACTTTGAAAAAGTGACAACCACCCAACTGCTTTCTAAGGAGGTGGGTCCAGCCTACCTCAGAGCCTGGAAAAGGCTGTAGTTTTCAGAGCAGAGTTGAATTACTGAAGGCAATAGAGTCGAGTTCTGATCCCTCCTCTAAAACCCTCTATTTGTTCCCTTGCATTTCTCAGTCTCTTCTTTAAGTAAGCATTAAATACATTTTTAAAGAATATTATAGAGGACATCAAATTAATAGCATTCTGTGGTGACCGAATGTTTAAACCCGGCCTTCATTGGCAAATCTGTATATTTAAGAAGCTCCCAAGATTACTGCAGTGAAGTAGTCATTGATTGGTATTTGGAAATTATTTTTCTAGGAAATTTATGGTCAATGGTTTGCCAGTCATGCTATTTTGTTTACAAAATGCATTTTTGGAATGGGCACACACCTATCATCCCAGTGTCTTGAGAGGTTGAAGCAAGAGGATTGTGAGTTTGAGGCCAGAGGCAACCTGTGCAACTTCATGAGACCCTGTCTTAAAATAAAAATAAAAAAATAGAAAGGGAGTGTAGGGTACAGCTCAAGGACGGAGTACACCTAGCATGCATGAGGGCCTGGGTTGAGCTCATAGTACTGGAAAAATGTATTTGGGGAACAAATAAATTTCAAAATGTGTTTCAAAAAAGATATTCCTCTTGTTTTTCAGTGCAAATCAAACAGAAATTGATCAGCAGATAACTGAAAAGCTGATGATAATGCTTGATGGAAGCTGTGGAAGGGAGCTCTGACCTAAGGCCAGGAATGGCAGGGTGTGGCAGAAGCAGTTCACACAAAGAGACAGACTTGATTCTAATACTTTCCCACCACCCATCATCATTTTAGTGCAGTTGTAGTTATGCATTTGTTGTTGTTAGGTGCGGTTGAGTTGGATCCAATTCATTGCAACCCTATGAAACAGAATGAAACACTCCCCAACACTATACTATGGCCACAATCTTTTTTATGTTTAATCCTATTGTTGGAGACACTGTGCCAATCTATCTAGTTGAGGGTCTTTCTTTTTTTCCATTGACCCACTACTCTCCCAAACATGATGTTCTTCTCCAGGGATTGGTCCCTCCTGACGACATATCCAAAATACATTAAGATGCACTAAGACACAATAAATAAGACAGAGTTAGCTTTAAAAACTCTATGATCACAGGCTGCTTAACCTACATATGCCTCAAAGGCAAGGCAAACAAATGAAACAGAATAAAACCATGAAAATAAAATCTCCCAACTAGAACACTAATCTAAATATTGATAAAATTTAGAGATTGTAATGACATTCTTAGTGTTATAGCACTTACATTGCTTTCAGAATATTTCCACAAAAGATTTTTTCTGTGAAGAACATATATTAACATCAATTGGAAATAATATGATATCAATGAAAGAATTAATTTAATAATGCACTTTGTAAAAACAGAGGTATATGTAATATAACCAAATGGAGTTAAAACTCAAACCTCTGTAAATTGATTAATATTTAGGAACCTTTATAGTTCACAACTATTTTTTCTTGGTTTTTAAAAAATAAATAATTACTGTACTTTAGATATTTTTAGACTTCAAATGTAAAAACCTACACTAAGAGAAAGGGTATAAATATCTATCTTTTTAATAAAATTTTCACTTCAAATATTTAGCTTTCTGTCACTGTAACAAAATACCTGCGATAAACAACTTAAAAGGAAGAAAAGTTTATTTTCGTTCATGATTCCAGAAGTTTCAGTCCAGGACCAGTTGGCTCCATTATTTTGGAGCCTGTGCCGAAGCAGAACATCATGGCAGGAACATGGGGTGGAGCGGAGCTACTCACTCATCTCATGGCACCTGGGAAGGACAGAGAGAGAGAGAGAGAGAGAGAGAGAGAGAGAGAGGAAGGAAGGAAGGGGCCAGGGTCCTGATATCTCCTTCAAAGGCGTGTTCCTAAAGACCTAACTTCCTCCCACTAGACTTGACCTCCTCCACATAAAGGTATATTTCAGGTTGTTTCATCAAGTGAGTGTTTGAGGCTTGGAAGCAATCCTATATTAATGATCTTTAGTAAAGAGGACTTAAAATTCTGAAGCTAAGAGAGTGTTATTTATATGCAAAGGTTTTCAGGATTTATTTGGTACCACTTGTGGAAACATATTTGCAGCTTGCCAATTCTAAGTTCTCATTCATGAGTACGCTTTTGGACAGCATTCAAAAAATGGAACATAAAATTAGGCCACAAAAGCTAGAAATTAGGTTTTAACTTGTATGTGTTTTACCACTTTCCCTGGTCTTCCTGCTGTATTATAAATATACTTGGCAATGCTACTGGCCATTAGGAACACTTTCCTGATTCATGTATGAACAAAATATGCTTGCCACTAAAATTGCCAAAAATAAAATCAGAATTATACTTTTTAGTTTTCCTCCTTATATATTTATATAATATCTTAGCATATTTTTTAACTCAAGTCTGAGATTTTAAAAAGCAAATAAAGGGGAAAAAAGATGATTATTTAAAACTTTTCTTTTGATCTGATTCTCAACCCTGACATATGTTCCATAAAATGTGAAAACATTTTGAAATAGAGTAGCTGAAGCTAAAGCAGGCAGTGTGAAAACTATATAAATAATTTTCTCCCAAATATATTCCTGTGTTATTTATATTGTTATTTTAGAAGATTATATTTACTTAATGTGGATTTTTATTTATCAGGAACACTGAGTGTGTATGTGTGTGAATATTGCTTTCCACTTCATTTCTAAAGCAGAACATGCTGTTGCAGAATAGAGAGAAATATGTTTGATGTCATCTTCATTTGCTGCAATGTACCTAGTTTTTTATTATGTGGCCTAATGACTTGGTTACCAGATTCTTTCTTAAAGGTCATTTTGGTTGGTGACTAAGCCATTTTTAAACTCTTTGTTGAATAAGGCAATAGAACTGAATAAAATAATCTATCAATACACTTTGTAGTCTGAATAATATTGTCATATTTTAAGCTATTACAAATGGTTGGCTAAAGTCTTTCTTGTGGAAAATGCTATTGAGTATGTATTACTTCCAGCTGTTCTACATTAGCAGAGTTTATATCCAGAGCATAACTGTCTTTACTGTTCAGACAAAATTAATTTTGATGCATTTACTTGAAGATACTGGCCTAGACAAATTATCATTCTTTCTTTACGAAATATGGAATAGATAACCATTTCTTTGTCTAAGAGTATTCTGGTAGTCCTATTATTGACAAGCCATGCATTAATTACATATTTTTCTTCCTACTTCACAGTATATGAAATCTTTGCATTTGTGTTTACATTTGAAGATACAATTCTAAGTCTAGAATTAATCCTAGAGGTCACCTAGATGATTCTCATACCTTCACTTTACAAACTTAGACACTGAAAGAAAGCATCGTCCCCTGTATTCCCCATCACACAATCATCTCGGGACTCCTGTCCAGTCTTCCCATTGACTAGGCTTCTAACAAAGCATCAATAAATAAAATGTATAGTTAATTTAAAAAACTCACCATATAAGAAAGATGACCAAATCTGTCCTATAAATCACTACCTCTAAGTAATAAAAATTCTTGATTTTAGTTTCTGTTCCTTTGTCTTTACCTTCCTATTGCCTGGCATATGCTAATAAAAAGTAATTCAAATTTTAAAACATTGTGGGAAAAAAAACAAAGCAAAGTCATTCATTAGAAAAAAGTTAAATCCCCAATTCTTGGATTATTTAGAAATGTATTTGTAAGACTGTCTCAAGGACCCTGGATATTAGTGAAGGCAGTAGGGAAAAGAATCTGTTAAAAGTTTGTGCAGCTGTTGGTACCAAATCAGAATTTAGATTTCTGTGGTATCTGGCATAAATGCTCATAGCATGTACCAGAATCCCTTATTCAAATTATTAAATAAGCAAATGTTTTCACATTTTATGGAATATATGTCAGGGTTGAGAATCAGATCAAAATGATTATTAATCCATGCCAGACTGCAATTAATTTGAAAGAAGTTTTAAATGTATCAACTTACTCACTGCAATGTTGAGAAGAATAGACAAAGGTTTCTTTTAACATGTATCCTATATTAGGCATATAGTTATACATATACCTTATAATACACATACGCACATGTACACCACTCACCACACACACATAAGCATGCATGGGGAGAAATCCAGGAAAGTTATAAACTTATATAGGCAGCAAAATTGGTGTCCAGATCATCATAGTAAAATTAAAGAGGCAGTTTTCAAATATTTGGGGCAGAAAAACACACATTCACCTCAGATACTTGGATAATTGCCTGTGCTTTCCACTTGCTTTGGCCAAGGAAATCTTGCCACAGAGGCAGAACTAAAGATTCCATCTCATCAGCCTTGCAGGACTGAGACAGCAAAATGGTCCTTGCTGCCCACATTGGCTGGAACAAGGGTGGAGTGGGTGCCATTTTGAGGCATTCTGACCCCTCTGCACTCTGCCACAGAGATGCATCTATTAATAGCAAAGTCTGCCCAGAAGTTAAGCATTCTTCTGTCTTCTGAGAATCAACAAATTAAAGTCAAAGAAATGCTATTAGGACCAGTTTTCCATAATTGTTACATACTAAAACTGAAATATTGAATGGAAATGCATATCTGGTAATAGTAAGCACAGGATCTAGAAAATGGCTGATTGTTTCAGTTAGAACTTAGTACCATTATTTTTAAAAACTCTAGTAAAAATTACGGATTTTCCAATTTAGGAATTTTAAACATATCAGTGATTAGAAGTTGCATTTCTCAATGTATGTTCAACGTAAGTTGATTACTTCTGCCAGGGCTTCAAATCCAGGAAAAATTGGGTTCAGGTCTGGGTGTGGGTTCAATATGTTAAAATTTAGAGGGTTTGGGTTTGGTTTGCATTCAGGTTTAAATACTATGCATAGATAGCAGGGCTTCAAACCAAACTGAACCTGAATGAACCATGAATCCATTCTGGTTCAAGTAGTTTTTTTTTTTTTTTTTTTTTTTTTTTTTAATTTTGAACCCAGTCCTATACCCAAACCCAGTGAAAAGCTTCTCAGTAAAAGTACAAGATTTGAATCCAGGCAGTCTGACTTTTGATATCATGTCCAGCAATACAGATTGATTACTGTAGCACAGTATAGGTAAACACTAACTCAGATATATTGAGTGAGACAGAATAATGAATGTGGAAATATTGAAATGCAAGTTTTCTATTTTCTTGAAAAATGTTTATTCTATAGAAAGTCACTGACAACAGATTTTGCAATGTTATTTTTGACCATGATATTTTATAGCTGGCCTAATAACAAGGGAAATCTATAGTAATTTAAAACATATTTTTCATGTCCTTAATTGTTTTGTGTGTGATACTTGGGAATTGAATCTAGGGCCCTGCATATATATTGCAAGTGCTCTACAGCCCCTTCTTTCTTTATTTCTTGTCTTGAGACAGGGCCTCACTAAGTTACACAGGCTGCATCTAACCTCGAACTTGTGATCCACTTGCCTCAGCCTCCCAAGTGGCTGGGATTAAACGTGTCGGCTGCCTCATCCAGCAGCTAGTTAATTTCATATAATTACAATTGCAATGCCTAAAACAGTAAATACATTATAGTAGATGGTTTTAAAGTTTGATTTTATAGTGTACTGTTTGTCCTAAAAACAGTTGACATTTTGATGTGTTTCCTGCTTTTTCATTTTTACAGAATATAATTCATAGAATTAAAATTAGCTCACAAAAATATTTAAATGTTTTAGATTACAGCGTTTACATATCAACAATATTTTCAGATGTATTTTACCATGTTATCCAAACAAAATTGCTATTAGGTGATAGTGAAAGGACTATTAATCTCATTTCGTTGGCAAAGGAATTGAAAAAGAAACTCCTCAACTATCACATTATAAATCTAAGTATGTACATGACTTTCTTTTCTAAAAATTAAGTGGGCTCAAAGTTACTCCTGCAATTTGCTTTCACTTGAATCTCAATGCACTTTCAAATAAAGGGGTTGGGACTCTAGGAGTGCCCTGAGAAATGCACAGGAGTTTCAGCCAACTGTCTCAGGTCTTCCCATGTCCAGTAATGCTCAGTAGGTGACCATTACTGATGGCTAGCCCTGGACAATTGGAAATTAAAATAGTGCCTTCATTTTGGGGAACAAAGGGCTTTTGGATTTATGGAAGAATCTGTAATCACTTACAAAAGTATAGTGTGCAAACACTATAATATAAGCATGCTGCAGCAGAGAAAAGTCCAAGTAGTACTCCTTGCTGTTCTGATCTAGTTATCTGTCCTGACTCAGTGTAGATGACACATGGGGGCAAGTTTTCCTAAATACTATTTCTTCTATTTAACCATCACCAGGGAACAGTAATGGCTGCAAAGTGGATCCATTCAAATAAATTATCCTAAGTTATAGATAAGGGGGGAAAAGGTGGATGATCACTGTTAACTGTATGATTTTCTACAATAATATAGCTATCTCAGTGTACATATACAGTTGTTAAAAGATCTGCATGGTGTGATGGAAAGGCTATGGCCTTTGGTAGTAGGCATACAGAGTGGACATCCACTATACCTATTTAATAACCTATGGTCTTAGGCTTCTCAATCACTGTAAGCCTCAGATTCCATATTTATGAAAGAAAATAGTAATAATTACAGTTTACATATTATCCATGTCAACTTTTTATAAGTATTTTTCCTAATTTTCTTCCCCTTTGTCAATATATATATATTGACATATATATATAATAAAATAAAAATATTACTCAAGACACAAGCTGCCATGACATCCAACCCCAACTACTGATTGACTTCTTAGAATTATTGCTTAAATCTATCTTCAGTATATTTTTCTTAGTTAAAAGTCCTCAGGGCCTAAGCATATGCTTTAGTAGGAAGGTTTGTACTCTGTGCAATGAAATTTAGAAAGGGTACTGGAGATTTTCTTGTTGTGATTATGGTTGTTGTTTGTTTTCTGTGAAGGGACTCCAGTGACATCTCTTGTTCTTTAGAAATTCAGTCAGTGCATATAAGGGAAAGAAATTCAACTGAGCTAAAGCTGTCACTTCAGCCTTTTCTCCTTTATACCTGCATACTCCTTGTCTAGGAGAAGATAGCTCTCTTTATTCATTGTTTCAACTTATGTGTAAAGGAAACATGGCAAATCCCCCAAATTCATGGCTTCCAGCCCAGGACTGGGCATCCAAACTCTCCCTTCAGCATTGATCTTTCCTCTTGCAGGTAAAAACAGAAAAGATGGAGAGAAAAACATGGTGGATCCCTTTCTCCCCGTCTGTGCAAGCCTGCCTCCAACCTGGTGATCGTTGACACTCACCATTTGTGTGAAAGTCTTTTTTTTTTTTTTTTTAACATTTTCTACTAGATATGACTAACTCTATCTTGTAGCTTCAGCAATTTTTTCCCTCCAGCCTAGTTTTTAGAGGATGTTTTCCTATTTGAAACTTCTAAACATAACATTGAGTGGAAAGATTTTTAAATACATGATTTTATAGCTTCACTAATACCTACAAACAGTGCCTAGCAAACTAACACAGTGTATCTTATACTGGCCAAGTGAAAGTTTTGTATTTTCCTGTCCTGATTTCTTTGAAATTATATGTCTCAGAAGTTAGCTCATTAGCTGAAAATTTTATGAAGAACTGGTGACATGTAGCACAGGAGTGGTGCCACTGAATGGACTGTTTGATTTATTCAAGCACATAATGAACAGTTTTGCTGTCTAATTCACCAGTATGTCATCTTAATCACGACATAAACTAAGAGGGGCAAAACTTCAGCAGATCTTTGGATCCTAGTGCCAGTCATTTTCTTTGGCAGAAAAGGATGAAAGGCAGCAGTAAACAACTGAAGACCAATCGTGGTCCTGCAAGGTCTTGGAACAACTCCTGGTATTGGGAAGTGATCATGGACAGTAGGTGTAGGAAAACTTTATCACAGTAGCAAGATTTACATAAAGGTGGCTTAGCCATTAACAGCATGTATTCACATTAAACAGTATTAACTCTTGCCACCAGCCTTCTTGGTCTTTTCATTTGGGAGGAAGGTTGAGATTTTTATTGGAAGGACTTGGCTCGAAGTAGGAGATTAAAACTGAAGTGTGTGTAATTCTTCCTGGGGTGACTTATATTTCATTGCTTAAAAATGATTTTATTTTTCTCCTTTGGTCAAAGAGACATACTTCAAATTCTTTTTTCTTCATAAGAAATAATTTTGTTTTTCTTAGGCAGTTTTATATTTAGGTATGAGAAACTATTTGGACCTCTCATTTGGTGACTCCAGCAACTCTATCTGTGGTTGGATGAACTCTCAGGAAAGATTTGAGGGATACAGCATGATTCTTAAATCATTACATATATATAACTATTTAAAAATAATTTAGTAGTCATTTTCAAGAACTAAATGTCTCTGGATCAAGATGTTACTTACTTGCATTTTTTATTTTCTAATCTCAATAGGCATCACAGAAATAAGTACTTCAGAATTTGAACAAGTGATCTACATCAACTTCCATTTTAATGAGATGTAAATTTAATTTGAGTCTTTTCAAGTGTCTCTAAACATTACCATGGAGACATGCATATGAGTCACCATTGTGGGCTTCTTCCTACCTAGTTCATATCTGAAATTATACCACCAACACCAGAGAGGAATATAGTTTGAGAAAGAAAGAATGAAAATTAGAAAAGACACAATATGATAAATGTGACTCGCATAGGAAAGGGAGAATAGTCTTGATTAAAACAAACTAACAATATCAAGTAGAAGAAGGACACAGATTCAATCATATCCTTTCACCTCAATCTCATTTCTGATTTGGATCTAAATTCATTTTTATCAACACTAGAGATTCAGAAAACTGTCCAACTCCTACTACATAGTGTTGTTGTTGTTAAGTGCCATGGAGTCAGGCCTGACTCATAGAGACCTATGTACATCAGAACGAAACACTCCCTGATTTTGTGCCAGGCACACGATCTTATTTATTTTTAAGCCCATTATTGTAGACATTATGTCAATCCATCTAGTTGAGGGTTTTCCTTTTTTTCATTGACCTGCCACTTTCCCATACATGATGTCCTTCTCCAGGGATTGGTCCCTCCGGACTACATAGTGGAGATACTTAATGTTTAGCTTTATCTTAGCATAGCTTCAAATGCCAACAAATCACACAATATTGATTAACATTTTATAGAATTATAGTAGAGCCATTGTCTTTACTCATTTTCAGGGTAAGAGTAGACCTGCAGTAATAAAGGGACTTCAGCTGACTTATTTTGGTAAAGAAACCACCTGTCCTGGTATAACTGATGTTCTTTCTCTCAGCAATTTTCATTCTAAGATTATTTTATTTAAAAAGAAATGATAACTCATTCTGGAAGTGTTTGTCGTTCCTTAGCATTTCACACTTTTCATTGAAATTTAACATTTTGGTAAAAATAAACAATGAACCATAGAATATTTTATGTGGTGCTTTGCTTCTAATTGCATACTTATTGGGAAATTATCAGGGGGAAAGAGGATGGCAGTGGGAAGTCTTTCTTATTTAACACTAGTGTGGGATCAGCAAAGGTTTATATTTAAAAAGTGTGCTGTGTGGAGGGATATCCAAAGGAAAGAGTGATTCTGGGGAGTTATTTCCAGCAATAGTTGTTTAGAAAGCCAACTATAGTTGTTTAAGAGAGAAAGAACACATTAAGGCTCCTGTTAAGTAGTGTCATTAGCTTAAATGATGCCTGGCGTGTAGTCACAGCTATTCTTCATCCTGTTTCATTTTGGAGGGTCTGAATTTCAAGCCTTCTGTCCCATTCGATTTATCAAAACATTAGTCTCAATTATTGATGGAGAAAATATGGCCAGCTTATAATATGTGAATAATCATTTGGAAAAATGTTTTCCCACTATCTTTCCTCAAATGTCAGAACTCTTCATTGAATTTCTAAATGAGAAATGAGAGAGATGATAAATTACTGTATTTCTGCTCATTTTTCTTTCTAATTACTTTATATATGAATGAGAATTACATGGAAATCACATCCATATTTCATTTACTCAGGTTTTTTCTAAAAATATTAATAAAATTCAGAAAAGATTAACAAATATTATGACCAAGAAATACTGGAGATATATGAAATATGAATTTATAAGTGGGTAACATAGTACTTTTCATTTATCTAAGTTCACAGACTAGATAAAGGTTTCAAAAGCTGTAACCAATGTATTAAAGTTTGTGTCATTTTTTCCAAAATACACACTTGTGCCCAAGCATTTCATATTCTTCCCAATAAGAAAGGTCACTAATGACAAGCTGTACAAACAGTATTTAAACATGGAACTGATCATGCTATTTTTATATCACTGTTTTTAGCATAGCTGTTAAAAATTTAGTATTCTGTGCCAGGCACAGTTGTGCATGCCTGTAATCCTAATGACTCAGGAGGCAGAGGCCGGAGGATTACAAATCTTAGGCCAAAGGCAGCCTGCATAACTTAGCAAGACCCTGATTCAAAATAAAAATTATAAAATGGGCTGATGGTGCAGCACAGTGGTAGAACATTTGCAAAGTATGTGCAAGACCTTGAGTTCAACCTTCAAGTACTTCAAGAAAAAAACAATAATAATGATAATAATGATTTAGTATCATGGGGAGATTGTGCTCAAATTCTAACTTTGCCATTTATTAGTTGAATAACCATGGTAATTTTATCTAATCTACCCCGACTATGTTTTCTCATTTGTAAAATCAGGAAATATCATAGCGTTATTGGGAAGAATAATAAAAGATTTGGCAGTGACTTACATACAATAAGTGCTTTGTAAAAAATAGACATTTTATTAACATATACAGGATACATTTTACTTTTTGATTTACCAATAATTTTATGTTATTATTATTTCTTAACCTGTTTAAATAATATAGACAAATCCATGAGAACAATAATGGAAACTTGTGTTCAAGTGGTTCTTTGGATGTCTCATGCAGACTGTTACATATGAGTGAGTGATTTGAACTTACAAACAGGCATTTTCTCATTTGGGGCATATTATGTCAGGAAGGCCTCTATCTTGTCCTAACATTACACTCTGCCACTGATGGGCTTGTGATTCAGATAACAACCTTTCTAGATTTAGCATCCTTTTATAAAACACACAGGTATTGGCTTTAATATGCTCTACAGTATGTGAGATCTACATTAAATATTGGATTATTTCCATTATTTGCTGACAGTCAATGATTTAATTGCAAAAATGTTGAGCACCAAGAGAATTTTCAGGAAAGGAAATGTGAATGTGGGAAATAAAACTCTCCATTGAATCACAGAAGATAAGGGATAATTCTGGCCATTTCACTGGGTAAAATATGCGACAGAAAGAAGCCTCAGTAGTGACTTGTAAACTCCTTTTACAAGGACCTGCAAAGTAGAAATATAACACTAACTAGAATTTTGATAGACCTTATTTATCCTCCATTAGGGAGGGTTTTATGGTGTTTTCACAATCAACAATCTCTAAGAGGGACATTTAAAACCAGAGAAAAAGAATATATGGGTGGAAATCAAAACAAGAATAATAAGACAGGTAATACAAATAAAAAGGAAGAATAGATCATAGTGGTAACCTTCACCTAGGAAGTACAGAAAGGTAGTCCAAAGGGAGGCAGCAATTGAACCATGTGAATTTGAATGGAGAAAAAGATGAAAAAAGTCAGCATTGAACTTTGTACTTTTACTTTTATACAAGAGGAATTCAGTCAGCTGGGGCCTAGCACAATTAGTGGTGTCCACTCATGATGACATCCTATCTGCATTTGGAATAATCAGGAAACAAAAACAGTAGCACTGCTCTTAGGATATGATACATAAACTAAAAACTACTCATTTCAGGAGCACCAGAGCTGAGGGTAGGAGGAGGTGGTAACCAGAGAGGGATGATTATTAAACTGTATTCACCAAAGTAAACAAAAAAGCATGTCTTAAATAACTTTTTACCCCCTTCTATATCTCTTTTTCTCATTTTCTTCTATTTTCAACTCCCCAAGTATTTAGTTGCAGTGAATTTTTATTGTAGTGTATGTTGTTGTTGTTGTTGTTGTTGTTGTTAGGTGCAACTCATAGTAACCTTTGTAGGGTTTTCAATGGCTGATTGTTTCGGGATTGCTTTGAGAGTGGATTGCCAGGTCCTTGTCCCATTTTTGCAGTGCTGGGGATCGAAATGAGGGCCTCAGAGAGTGGAGTACAGCACTCTACCAACTGAGCTAAACCCCAGCCCTGTTGTAGTGTATACAACTGTTAAGTGATTTTACCATAGCTCGTCAGTGAAATATTTCAGTTCTTCCTCCTTGTTAAGTATTTAATAATTAACAGAAAGGAAAAAGCAAAGAGTAAAATATTTGTCATTTAGTATATCTGTTGTTATTGTGGTGGTGGTGGTTGTTGTTAGGTACCTTTGAGCTGAGTCTTACTCACAGAGACCCTATATACAATAGAGGGAAATACTCCATGCCCAGCACTCTGTCAATGCTTCTTTGCTATTTATAGGGCTTTTAATGGCTAATTATTTCAGGAGTGGGCTGCCAGGTCCTTCTTCCAAGACTACAACACCTGGTATTCCCAGGCAATTGTCCATCCAAGGACTAACCAGGCCCAACCCTGAGCCTGCTTAGCTTCTGAAGTCTGACGAGATCAGAAGCCAGGGTGGTACAGATGAAGGGCCTAATATATCTAAACATTTAAAATGCAGGTCAAATTTCCAAAGGTCCTTTCTATCTGATCAACTTGTCTGTTTCATGATAATAAACTTTGGGATTAATAATTCTCTTAGGGACATTAGCTATCTCACCCAGGACAACCTAAGAAACCCAAAAGATATATAGTAGTTAAGTGGCGTGGAATTGGGTCTGACTCATGGTTATCCTTTGTACAACAGAATGAAACACTACCCAACACTGTGCCATGCATACAATCTTTTTTATGCTTAAACCCATTGTTGCAGCCACTGTGTCAATCCATCTAGTCTTCCTTTTTTTTTTCATTGACCCACCACTCTCCCAAACATAATGTTCTTCTTTGGGGACTGGTCCCTGCTGACAACATGCCCAAAATATTTAAGACACTCTCTAACCATCCTTGCTTCCAAGGAGCACTCTAGTTATACTTCTAGGATGGATCTTTTGGTTCTTTTTGCAGTCTATGGTATATTCAATATTTGTCTTCAGCACCAAAAGATATATTAATAAAATGACAATGGAATGAGCTGCATGTATCAGTCTGTTTCTTACATTTTCCCTGGCTTCAAATTTCTAATTAAGGATTTATTGAGCATACATAATGATGGGAGTTTTTATAGAAAAGGAACTCAGAGTCAGAAATATGTATTGCTTCTGTGGGTTTTTGTTGTCCATTTTTTGTTTTGTTTTGTTTCCACTGACAAAAGAATCAGAAGAGTCTTCAGCTTATAAGTACCTTCCTTTATGTTAAGAAACAAGTTGCTTAATTATTTTATTTTCTACCACGGCACTTTTCTCTCTATTCTGAACAAAAAAACTAAGCAAGTAACATCAGCCTCCATTGCTTAAAAATCTTCCTGTGAGAGATACTGCAGGACTGTCCTAGGGTAAACTCAGGCCATCCATGTTTGCGTCTATGCTTCTATTGTTTTATTTTTGCAACATCCTGATTCTTTAGTAAGCAAGCACTAGAGTATCTTAACTTCTGGACTTTTCCTCATTTCCATCAAATTTATCAGAAAATACTTACTTTCTGAGAGTCCTACTTTCTTTTAAGTGACAAATGATAAAATAAATAATCTAGTAAGCATGTCCCTGACAGTGATTAACAAATATTCTTTATTACTGCTGCCAGCTCCCTAAGACACGTAGAAAGCTCTTATATAAATAATAGTAGTAATATTATTAAGAGATAAAGTTTTCTATTAATAGGGTTTTCTATGTACCAGACCTACCATTGCATTCTTTAAGGATGTTATTTTGATCATAACAACAATCCAATATGATCAATTTATATTACTTCTATTTTACAAATGAGAAAATTAGAGCTTAGTAAATTTAAGAAATGTGACCAAGAAAAATCACAGTGCAGAATTTATGGCCATGCATATTTTCACTCTCAAATTCCTGCTTTGTACTTGTATAATTTTTCTCATATATTTTCTGGGAGATATTTGTAAGCAATTACTAGATGGAAAAATCTACTATATGTCAGTTGAAACATTACCAAGTAATATTGCCGCACAAGGCTTTTGAGGATACTAAATAACACCCCTTTCCATTTGTTCCCTGAATTCCACCTCCTTATGATTATATAGTATTTCAAGGCAAGCACAAGAATGAAAATTATAGGGTAGATGACCATTATGTGTATAGAACTGTCTGAAGATCAATCATGATAAGCTCTTTTATATAGCCACCAAATATTTACTAAGAACCCACTACAGGCCAAACATACATTAGAGAAAAAAGGAACAAATATTTTGCTCAATAATAGTGGTCTTTGATGAATGGAAAACTGAATAAAATTATTATGTATACAATGTTCCAACAAATATACTAAAATGTGCAGCTTCAATCTGATCTTTGTGAAATACTATTCATTTGACAATCCAAGCACTTTAGAGAAAAACAACAGGGAAGTGAGTTATACTTTAGAATTCAAAGATTAACCTATGGCAATTTTGTCTTAAATTCTCTTTAACATTTTCTGAATGTCATACCTTTATGCTCAGAAAGGTGTCTGAATCATGCATTATATTTTTCGGTTTTTTTTTTCATTTTTCCAAAATATTCTACTTAGTAATTTGACTTAGCTGTTGCTTTATGTGCAAAAATGAACTTCTTGATTCTGATCAACAATGTGCATTGTATTTCAATGTGTTTTCTACACATGCAAAATGCAATGTATTCTCTCTAAATATCAAATGTGCTATGGTATTTACATGTTTATTTTCAATCATTTAACATCAAGAAATATGAGTATATTATTATAGATGATAAATTTATGAAAGTTTATTTACTTTTATTATATTCATATATATCATTTCCAAATAATAAAATTTACTATCATCCATAGAGTGTGTTGTGTGTTATTTTATATTAGTGATGATATGTTTGTTGACCTACAAATACTTTCCTTCCTTGGGGCCAACAATGAGGAAACGGGCAATGATGTGGGGTATTGCCCATACCTCTGCAAAGACTAAAGCCCTTATGGAGACAAAAGTCATCTATGCTAAGTAACTTATTAAATATAAAATTATAAAGGTATTTTCAGCTGACATACAAAAATGAATATCATCTTTAGTGCTATATTCAGCATTTTTTAAAAAAGTATTACTTAACCAAATTGTCTACTAATTGTTATATTTGATATGCCTAAATCAGTTGGGGGTAAATTCCTTTGTGGTGCAAAGAAAATACATGCATAAGCAATGGGTTTCACTTTATCACTTAAAATACTTTTCTCTCATTTTTAAAAAGAAATCATGATACAAAATGTAAGTATCTCATATCTGTTACAAGTATCATATTTATTCACTGGTCCGTTTCACCATTTTCAAGATAAAGAGCTGCTTAAAGCCAAGAAGTTGTGTGTCATTTATCTTTTTATCTCCACTGCTCAGTATAGTGCTCTCAACTTAGGGAATAAATAAACAACATCATGACTGAGTTATGAAGCATCCATGAAAACTTATTTTTAGCATCCTTTTATGTTCTGCAATAATAATTCTTCCGTCCTTAGACTATTATACACCACATAAAGCGATGTTTTTAGAGCATTCCTGGTACTTCTGAGTTGATGATGGTTTTCTATATTTTATATAGGTTGAAACATTTCTTTTGATGTTGTTTATTTTTATTTCTATAATGAACATACAATTTCACTACCCCAAACGATACATAAAATGATTCCCAGAAATTGTCACTCTAACCAAAATAGTTTACCTACATTATCATTGAGTTAATGCCATAGCATTAAGGGATATAAGGAAGTATTCCATTTGAAGGAGGCAGAATTTGACCAGACCAGTCAAAACTGGACTGAATTGTGCTACCATACCTGACTCATGCATTCAACAGGCATTCATTAAATCTCACTCTGCTAAATCTGTGTTAGACCTTATTGATGCCAAGAGAATTTTATAACTCAGAGAATATGGTATGAATAATAATGCTTCATTAATGTTCTTCCTTAAAAAGAGACTCATGAAATTCTTTAGTGAAAATAATAAATGATGATACTGTCATTGCTCGTAGTCTAAGAGAAATGCAACAACCTGGCTATATTGTCTAAATATTGTTTGGAATAATTGCCAAGAGGATATTTTTGTATTCTAACATGTTTAATTTGTTAGTTAAGATTCATTGATCCATTACCCAAATTTTCATTCCAGGCCCCCCTGGCCCTCCAGGTGGTCTGAGAATAGAAGACATTAGAGCCACTTCTGTCGCACTTACTTGGAGTCGTGGTTCAGACAATCATAGTCCTATCTCTAAATACACTATCCAGACCAAGACTGTACTTTCTGATGACTGGAAAGATGCAAAAACGGGTAAGTTTTATTTGCCTGATTAATCTGTATGTGTTTCAATCTGATTTTTTCAAATCAAAACTAAAAACCTAATTAGAATTTAATTATCTGCCTTGAAATGCTTTCTTCCTTGAACATTTTTGTTTTAGTATTCCAGTCCTATCGTAGTGAAGAAAACTGTATGGAACTTACTTATTTAACCATTTTAAGGTTATATTGGAAGAAGTAGCATGTCTAAATCTATAATGAAAATAAAACAGAGGCCTCTTGGGTTTCTTATTTGAGTTACAAGTAATGTTAAGATTCATAGGCAAAAAAAAAATCACTAAGGAGTCTATGATGCTTATTATGTAGCTCAATCAAAAAAATTTGTCATTTAAAAAATGCACCAGAAATTAATTAAGGATGAAAACATTTGTTTATTCAGGGTTCCATCCTCAGCTCTTAGATCAGTCCCATGTCTGACTCATTAAATAGATAGTAACTGAGCTCCCGCTGTGCACCTAACCCTGATTTAGATGTTGGATATATAGTTCAACAATATGGGGGGGGGGGGGCGGAAAGCAAAACTCAGCCTTCAAGGAGCTTACAATCTAATAAAAGAGATGCCAACAAAGACTTAAACAATATAGTAGGTCACATGACAATGAGTGTTAAAGAAAAACCTCAGAAAAGAAGCATGGAGAGGTGGAGTTGTTTTTTTAATAGTTGTTGTTGTTGTTAGGTGCCATTGAGTTGGGTCCAACTCATTGCAACCCTCATAGGGTTTTCAATGGCTGATTATTTTGAAATTGTTTTAGGAGTGAGCTGCCACCTACTCCCATTTTTGTGGTGCTGGAGATAGAACCCAGGGGTTTTCAATAGTGTGCTTCCGATATTATTAGCATAGCCAATTCTGTGTTTTCATGGTTCCTGTTTGGATGATATTGTTTCCAATTCTTTTTCTTTCAACTTATTTGTGTCTTTGAATATGAAATATGTTTTCTTTTGGCAGCCTAGAGTAGAAACTTATTTTTAATCCATTTTGATGATCTTGCCTTTTGACTGAATTCTTTAACCCATTAATGTTTAATGTTGTTATTGACATATTTGAATTTATAGCTGACATTGTGTTTTTGCTTTCTAAATATTTCATATTTGTATTCCTCTGTTCCTTCTTTGGTGCTTTCTTTTGTGTTTACTGTACACTTTTTAGTATAACATTTTAATAACTTTAATGATAGTCACTGTGTGTGTTGTATGAGGGAATACATTTATTCCTTCAGTATCTGTGGGGTTATTTTTTCAGGACCCTGCTGTATATCAAAATCTGATGTCTTTTATATGAAATGGTGTAGCATTTGCATATAACTTACTCCTTTTGTGTTTTAAATCATCTCTGGATTATTTATAATCCTGAATACAATATAGATACTATGTAAATAATTTTTACACTTTGGTTTATGGAATAACATGGCAAAGGGTCTAGATATGTTTACTACAAGTGCAACTATATTTTTCTGAGAATTTTCTATTTGAAACTGGTTAAATCTGTAGATGCAGAGTGCACACATGGTTTTCTGCAATTGCTTTTAAATTATCTAAGAGAAGAAAGGAGAATAAATGTGTCTTTTATCATTATATAATTACCACTACCAGTACTCCTTTTTTCTTCCAAGTTATTTCAGATTATCATCTGGGATCACCGGCATTCATATTGAAGAACTTCCTTTAGTATATTTTGTAAGACAAATTGGTTCGAAACAAATTCTATTGGGTTTTGTTTGCCTGGGAGTGCTTTTATTTTGGCCCTAGTTTTAAAATGTAGTTTCACTTGATATAATACTCTTGGTTGACAGGCTTTTTTTCTCTTTTAGTGCTTTAACTATGTCATCTTAGATGCCCTTTATCAGACTGAGAAAGCTCTTTTCTATCCTCAGTTTGCTGAAAGGTGTTTCAAAGTCTCTTTATATTTATTTCTGGGTTTTCCATTCCTATCTGTAAAACTGGATTTCTTTCTGGTATAGTTTCTGTAGGTGAGTAAGTTCTTATACTACTTCTTAATGTTCATCTTACTGGAATTGAATATCTTCAGATTTGTTTTATCAAAAAATGTCTTTAATTTCATACTTCAGTACTATTTTAGTTGAATATAAATCCTGAGTTGTTTTTCTTTGAGCACTTTAAGAACATCATTCCTTTGTCTTTTTGCCTGTACTGTTTCTGATGAGAAATCAGCTATTGTTTTTACCTTCTTTCCGTGTACTTGATGTGTCCATTTTCTCTGAGTGCTTTCAAAACTTCTCCACATATATTCTTTTCAGGCTGATAAGAATGTATTTATCCTGATAAGGTTTTGCTAGTTCTTTGTATCCTTGGATTGACATTTCCTCAACTTTGGAAAATACTCAGCCATTACCTCTTCAAATAATTCCTCTGCCTCTCTCTTCTTGATTTTTCTTGTCATGTATGTTAGATTGTTGATGTTGCTCCAGTGTCTAAGACTTTCTGTACTGCCCTATCATCCATCATATTTCTTCACAAGCTCAACTCCAATATGCTATAGAGAATGAGTGTTTTATAGGTTATCTGTATGCACTTCTTGTTAGTGTACAAAATTGAGGTTATCTTGTGACTTCATCTACAATGGAAGTGAAAAATATTTTTTTGCATCAAATGTAAAAACAAAACTCATGTGATTTTTACTTATGGTTGTTGTTGTTGTTAGGGGCCATCGAGTCGGTATCTGACTCATAGCGACCCTCATAGGGTTTTCAGTGACTGACTGTTTCAGGATTGCCTTGGGAGTGGATTGCCAAGCCCTTCTCCCATTTTTGCGGTGCTGGGAATTGAACTCAGGACCTCAGAGACTGCAGCCCAGCGCTCTACCCACTGAGCTAAATCCCAGCCCCTTACTTATGGTAGTGTCTACTAAAAGACACAGGTATAGGTTTAAATAGTTTCATGAAGGTAATTATTTAAGGTATTAAATAATTATTTTTCAATTGTATCAACTTTTAGTGTTCTACAGATTAAATATAAATTAGAATGATGAAATGAAGGAAAAGATATTACACATCTTTAAAACAATATATTGTGGATATGATTTCCTGGGTGTTTTTAGAGAACGGACAGCAGATAGTTTGATAATATTCCTAGACTTCTACAAAAAGCTCAGGTTATATTTAGATTATCATGTTAGATTCTATGCTACTACTTTCAGAGGACAAAGTATTAAATATTGGTAGTGACAGAGTATGTTTATGTGCATGTGTGTGTGTGACTGTGTGTATGTATGTGAGTATGTGTAAAGGTATGTTGGCCAGAACATAACAACGAATGGAACTCATACTGTGAGAAGCAGTCAAGAGAACTCAGGATAAGTTCTCTAAAATGGGGAAGAAAATGTATTTATATTAAAAGTTCTTCCATGTAGAAGACCAAGTTGTTACAAATCGTCTCCTTCTAATATATTTGCACATAAGTGTTTCTCTGGACTTCAGATGATTTCCTCCAACTAGACATTTGTCAGGCTGGGATTTAGCTCAGTTGGTAGAGCACTGCGCTGCAGTCTCTAAGGTCCCGAGTCCAATTCCCAGCACCTGAAAAATGGAAGAAGGACCTGGCAATCCACTCCCAAGGCAATCCCAAAACAGTCAGCCATTGAAAACCCTATTAGGGTTGCTATGAGTCGGATACCGACTCGACAGCACCTAACAACAACAACAACAGACATTTGTAAATTAAATTATTGAATATAAACAGCTTAAGCTCATCAGTTGTGCTACATAATTGCTCTGCTCAAAGCTAGAACCAGTTGTTATCCCCGCAACTAGCGTATGAATATCTCTTCTGCCTATCTTCGCTTAATATTTAGTATTACCTTTTCAACTCTTTACCAAGTGATTAAAAATGAAAATTCTCAAAGCTTACTGTAGTCTATTTCCTTCCTTCCTTTTTTCTTTCTTTTCTTATCCCCCCCCCTCTCCCTCCTTTCCTCCTTTCTTTCCTCTTCTCTCCCCTCCTCTCCTCTCCCATCCCCTCTTCTCACCTCTCATGCCATCTCCTCTTCTGCCCTCCCCTCCCATCTCTTCTCATCTCCCCTCTCTCTTTCTGCTTGTCTGAAGCTCTTCTTTTCCTAATGTTTGTTTCCAACATGAGTTTCTGGATTTTTATGAGGCTACATTTACAGTTCTCATAGAGAAGGATTAATGACTCATGCCTGCTGGGATGCCAGAGTACAGCTTGTTTTATTTTGCTGCATGAATTGTGCCACACCTCTGGCTCCTTCCAGATCTTACCAGGTGATCAATCTGTGGGGTGGGTCTAGGGTCTGTAGGCAAAACTAAGTAGTTGTGTTAGAGCCAGTGATAAGCCTTTAAGTGCTCATTGCCAGTGTCAGACACAACCCCAATGTTTTAGTTAGAACCTCTGAGTGGTAGTTTTTTCTATGTAGTTTCAAATATTTGAACATCCTAAAGGTTCTGATTGCATTTAGACCTTAAGGAAATATCAGGATTCACTAAGGCAACTTTCAAAAGTCTTAAACAGAGGGGATTATGTTGGCTGGAGTTATTCTTGAAATAATCTGTTTTTAGTCTTGAAGTGATTACATTTCTAAAGTGGCTCAAAGATACCATCAGTATGGCCTGAAGGCCAAGGACCACAGCTTGATTTCCATGCAACTACTATACGTTATTGGTTTTAGGATTAGCATGTCAAATGTGCTGAGGAGGGAACCCAGGCTAGGCAAGTGTTCTACCACATCCCAAGTCTCTAAGGCTATTTACCATTTCAAAAAAAAAAAAAAAGTCAAAAATTTTGCTCTGCATCTTATGGCCTCAAAGTATTTGTCAATAGATCTGTATATTAGTGCCTAAGGGGCTGGGACTAGGCTCAGTTGGTAGAGCGCCTCTCTGCAGTCTCTGAGGTCTGGAGTTCAATTTCCAGCACTGCAAAAATGGGAGAAGGACGTGGCAATCCACTCCTGATGCAATCCTGAAACAATCAGCCATTGAAAACCCTATAAGGATCTCTATGAGTCAGACACAACTTGATGGCACCTAACAATAACAACAAATTAGTGCCCATGGCTGGTTGCTAAAATAAAAACTTTTAAAATGGTCTTTGACCTAAGTACTAAAGCAAAGAGCATGAATTTGCTTGAGATTTACACTAAACACACAGACACACACACACACACACACACACACACTTAAGTGACTATGCCTAGATCGTTAAGACACATGATATTTTAGTTTTTATAGAGAGATGCCTCTGAAATTATGCAGTTACAAGCCAATTTTCAATGCTGAGATTATTTATAAAAAATGGCCTGACTCAGATCTAACCCAGCTAAAAATTAGGTACCATACTTGAGATCCAAGCCCTGATTCCTAGCATTTGCCCCTAATACGCAAACTACTTGCTCGCATCTCTATCTGACTCCAGGAGTAACAAACCAGTTGTAAGGAAATTGGCTGAAGAGAAGGGACACAAAGCCCATCATGCCCTGCCCATTCCTCTTCATTTGGCTTGGGACATAAATCTGCTTTCAAAACAAAGCTGATTTCTGCTAGAGCAGTCCTCTGTTCCTGACCTATCTATGAGGCTGTCTCGGGAAAAGAAAAAAATAAAGAAAAATAATAAGACTGATGAGGACATTTGGAGATCAGAATAGAACAAATATTTATTAGCGGCAAAACCATATTAAAACATTCATATACAGTAGTGATGGAGGAGAAAGATTGGAAAGAATCAACTCACAGTTGAAGAGAATGGTGGTTCTTGTTATTGTGGTTAGGTGCCATTGAGTTGGAATCCCACACATAGTGACCCTACATACAACAGGCAAAACAGTATTGTTAGTGCTTTTCTGCTATTCATAGGGTTTTCAATGGCTGATTGTATTTTGGGAGTGGGTTGTCTGGTCCTTCTCCCAAGCCTACAGCACCTGGTGTTCCCAGCTGGTCTCACATCCAAGTACTAACCAGGCCTGACCCTGCTTAGCTTCCAAGATCTGGGGGAATTGGATACCACAGTGGTATGGCTGCTAGCAAAGAGAATTGAGGTGGCTTTAAAAGGATGGAGAAGAGGGCTACTATTCATTTTAGACCGAGCACAGTAACTTCTGGGTTGAATATAGGCCTAAGAGAAATACAGCACTGGGTCAGGGTGTGGTGACTCATGCCTATAATCCCAGCAACTTTGGAGTCTGAGGCAGGAGGATTGGGAGTTCAAGGCCAGAGGCAACCTGTGTAATTTAGCAAGACCCTATCATAAGATAAAAAATGAAAAAAAAAAAAGGTCTGGGGTGCAGCTCAGTGGTAGGGCACTTGCAAAGCATATTTGAGGCCCTGGGTTCAACCCCCAAGTACCACAAAATAAAAAGAAAGAAAGAAACAGCACTGGATAGCTTATGGTGTTGCAGCATAAAGGAGGGCCCTCCTTCCTTTTACCAGTAGGCTGCCTGATTTAGACATGAAACAGAGACTGACAAGATTGCTATTTATAAGGCAATTCCTCTTGCATTAAGACTTTGTCTCCTCTTAATAAACACAAATTTTATACAGTACTTTTTTTTTTAGAAATTTTATATGTTAGCCATTTTTTCTAAGGTATTCCTACTACTTAGATATATGGTTTTATTGAGGGAGTATTATAAATATCATCTTCCAAAAGCATATTTGTTTTAGATATTTATATTCTTTTATGTACTGCCATCAATATAAATGATCAAAAATCATTATAACTGGTTTTATTCTAAAAAGAGCAGATTTTAAGTCATTAGCAACCCTGGTAGGAAATACTATTTTTACCTTGTAGATTTCAAATTCCTTCCTTAATCGTTCAGAAAGCACATTCTTGAAGTCCAACTTCTTCATATCTACTTCCTATTCCTTCTTTGAGAAGATTACTTGTCTCTCAGGGCCAAAGTCTTCCCTTTGGAATCTATCTTCTCAAGGCAGTAACTCTAAGGCTACTTGCTTATTTTTCTTTTTTTCTTCATCTCAGTCATTAAAATCAAAGACCAAAGTCCTCCTTTGGAATCCACTTCTATCATAAAATGAATCTAGCTCACTTTTCCTGCTCTATCTCCCATCATTCCTCCAAATATTCTCTGTGGTTAAGTATAGTTACATACTTTGAACATGTTCCTGGACTGCCATGCATTTTGGAGTATTTTCATATTGGATTCTACTTTTTGCCTGAAATTAGACTATCACTTGCATTCTGTGCTGCACAGCCAGCTGGTTTTTCCTGTCCTGACTCAGCATACACCTGCTCATACCTGCTGACTATTCAGCTGCTTGGAAAAGCCCCAGTTTACCTTGACATCATAAGAACACCATATTCTTGCCAAGATGAGCCATTCTCAATGCGTCCAACATTTCCATCCTTAAGTGCTTAAATGGTGCTGAGGTTTTGCAATGTAGGAAGCAGGAGAGTAGCTCAGACTGCTTCTGTGAGCCTTCTACAAGACATATTAGTCAAATGCCTCAAACCCACTTACATAAACTGACAAATATTTCTATCAGCTTCTCCCTTTACGCCTCTGTGTTAGTTTCCTGCAGATCATGTAACAAATGTCCACAACTCTGTAGCCTAAATCAACAGAAATGTACTCTTTCACAGTTCTGGAGGCCCGAAGTCCAAAATCAAGGTGGTGTCTGGACTGCACCCTCTATAGGTCCTTGTTGTGTTTGTTGTTAGGTGCCGTCGAGTCGTTATCTGACTCATAGCGACCCTCATAGGGTTTTCAATAGCTGACTGTTTTTTCCGGATTGCCTTGGGAGTGGATTGCCAGGCCCTTCTCCCATTTTTGCGGTGCTGGGAATCGAACTCAGGACCTCAGAGACTGCAGCGCAGTGCTCTACCAACTGAGCTAAATCCCGGCCCCTATAGGCCCTAGGGAGCCATCTATTCCTTGCCTTTTCCAGTTTATTGTGGCTCCAAATGTCCCTTACTTGTGGCTTTATCAGTTCTGCCTGTATGGTCACATTGCCTCCTCTGTCTCTGAGAGTCTCTCCTCTGTGTCTCTTGTAAGTACACTTGTCATTGGACTTAGATAACCAAGGATGATCTTATCTAAAGGTTCTTAACTTAATTATAGCCTTAAACTTAAAAGTATCTGCCAAGACCTTCTTTCCAAATAAGGTTATGTTCACAGGTTCTGGTAATTTAGACATGGACAAGTCTTTTGGGTTGCTACAATTTAATACTCTAAGGCTTGAAATCATTGAAGAATATCCAGCAGGAAGCTGAGCACCATGGTGCACAACTGTAGTCCTAGCAACTTGGGAGGCAGAGGCAAAAGGATCACAAGTTCGAGGCCAGAGGCAGCCTGATCAATTTAGTGAGATCCTTTTGCATACAAAAAGGGGCAAGGAGTGTGGCTCAGTGGTGGAACAGTTGCCTAGATTGCACAAGACCCTGGGTTCAATCCCTAGTACTCCAAGAAAAAAAAAAGGCATATCCAGTAAGGAAGGTAGACTGTCAGCTCTGAGTCGTAACAACCAGCCATGAAAAGCCCTTCTTAATCCAAAATTTCACTTTTCTCCTTTCAGTTACCTAAAAAGAAAGTCCTTCTGTATGTGAGCTAAATCAGATTCTAGTTTCATGTGAGGGAAAGGTGGAAAAGATGGAAGATAAAGAGGCCAAATGAAAACAGAAGGAAAGGTGAAGCCAAACTTTTAATCAGAAAGTCAAATATGTGTGTCAAATCTATAGAACAAAACCATGACACAATAATAGAATAAGTGGCAAAATCAGTATCCAGGAAAAATAAAGCTCACAGCAGAATGAGTGAACCAGTCTGACACATACAGAAATTGGCCAAAAGTAGAAACTTGGCACTGGGATGCTTTGCATATATTATCGTAATGAGAAAAACTTCTTTAAAGAGCAGCATATTCATGACTTGCATAGCCAGATGAAAGTTCCCTAAGTATTAACAGAATAAGTCATGGACAAACCCAAAGATACAAATTTTCCAAATAAGTCAAGTACAGGTATTTACATGCACATATGTGTGTAGGTTAATGACTGAAAGTATGTAGAAGAGAGCTTAAAATAAGGTATAGATCTGCCTTAGTTGTATATTTTACCATATCCCAGTTAAGTAAGCATAATTCATAATTCCTCATTTGTATCTAATAACATGAATTCTGAGAAGTATTTAATTGTTATAGCATTTATTATCATTGCTCCAAATGATATAAATGTAAATGTATAAAACCAACAAAAAAGGATAAACACACTATCCATTTTTACCTTGGTAATGAATCATTTGCTACCCATAGCCTACACCAGTAGCAGTTCATAAAATGTTTGCCCCAGTTGTATCCTGGCCTCCAGGTTTTACCTCCAGGATATAGGTCCTTGCTACTCAGGGTCTGGTGCATGGAGCAGCAGCAAAGGCATGACCTGGTAGCTTGTTAGAAGTGCAGGATTTCAGTCCTCCCACCTCAGGCTTACTAAATAGATGAATCCTATGCATATCACTCTCTCTAGTTTATTATTTATTAATGACCTTTCTTCTTACTCTCTTAAATGATTGTTTTTATTTCAATTTCAATGTATATGTGTCATTCTTTCCAAAACAGTAAAATGAAAGTGGGAAGTTAAAAAAACAATAAAGTTAATCAATTAATAATCTCTAGTTAATATTTATTTCATTTAGATCCCCCAATTATTGAAGGAAATATGGAGGCAGCAAGAGCAGTGGATTTAATCCCATGGATGGAATATGAATTTCGTGTGGTTGCAACCAATACATTGGGTATAGGAGAGCCTAGTATACCATCGAACAGAATTAAAACAGAAGGCGCTGGTATGTAGAAGAAACTTTTTAAATTTTAAAAGTTTGATAAATATAATGACACTTTAATCAATAGTGAAATATATTTGGAAATCAATAATGCTTTGAGGTTAAGAGTTTCATCTAAAAAGTGTATGCTGCTGTGCATGTATTTTGCATGTGTGTTTTCTATGTCAAGACAGCCAAAAACCAAAAGAGGAAGTATGAAGTTTATGGATATTTTTACATTAATGTAGGGGAAGAAGTAAAATAGGAACAACTGCATATTCCACCAGAGACTATTTAAATGAAGTTTGTGTTTAGAATATAGACTTTTATGTTAAGTTCTGGAACCAGGGGGACTCTGGGTTAAACAGATGCCATGACTTAGAAGGTTCACCATTTATGTGTCTCACAGAGACAGTTATACCTGAACGCTCATGTGGATGGAGGATGTGGGCAGGGAAGGGGTGAGCAGGGTGCGAAGAGAATGTGATGGGCAATCCTCAGATCTGTGCCACTTGAAGAATCACAGCATATCCAGGAAATAGCAAAAATTGGTTCTTTTAACATTAGCTGTCTCTCTACTCCTGCTCTTTTACCATAGCTTAACCTTGAAGGTTCCCCCAATTCAGGATCACATTTTTATGCTAAATACCAATTCCATTTAAATAGCCATTGATGCAAGAAACACTCCACATTTTTCCTTTTTAAACTGCATTTCTAAGACTAAAATGTTGTTCTGGTTCTAATGATAGCTCTTTTTATCATTCCTTGTCTATCAAAAATAATTTTTGTAGGCTTTCTGAGTTTATTTTCACTATGCTTTGCCAAATGTCAATGCTTTATTTGGGGGGAAAAGATTCTCAACAGATGACAGCCTGCCATTAAAATCCTGCTATGTTCTCTTCATATCACTTATCCATATTTCTGTCTACTTCAATTCCTTGGCATAACTTCCAAATAAAAGTATGAGCATTTAGGTTTTAAAGCCAAGCAATTCCCAAGGAATACCATCAATAAGCAGTCTCTTACAGTTTTATGTAATTTCTGCAATTAATCAAATAAAAATGATGATTATAAAATAAATGAAGAAAATGGCATTAAAATACTTGACCTGTATGGAGTATTTTCACCACACTTTATTTAAACCTCATAACATTTTGACATAGATAGTGCTGTCTCCATGCTCATTAATGAAACAGTTTACCTAAGTTAATATACCTACTTGGAAGATTCAAAGTTCGAATCCAAATGTGCTTGTCACCCCTTTTCATATGTTAAGCTTTCTCTTAAAGGTAGCTACTCAATCAGGACTCAAACTCATCCAATTATATGAACCTATATTAGAATTCCAATAGAAGCCGGAATTCCATTCTTAACTGTGCAGCTAAATATGACCTAAATATTATATATGTTTTTGTTTTAGTATATCTGCCTACAAAATGAACACTAGTGTTCCCTTTTTCCTGTCTCAGAAATCTCATAAAGATATTAGAGGTAATTCAAGTTGAAGCTTAAGCCAAGGCCCTGTGGGTTTATTATTATTATTAATTATTATTATCATCATCATCATCATCATTATTTCCTAGAGCCACCTATGTTTGCACTGTGTGATGCACTGGACACAGTTGCCCTTTCTTAAAAACCAAAAAGCAGAAGAAAATGCAGCACGACTGGACTGGTGGTTTTGACCATATAATTTCACACGGGGGAGATCATGCTCTTGATTTGTTTTAACAAGCATTCATTTTCAGAATGAAATTGCAGAAAAATACCAACTGATTAAGTTGCTCTAAGCAAACATTTCAGTTAAAAGATTATAACATAGCTGTTTCAAATATAGGCCTTTTAAAAATCTCATTGGGGTTGATTAATTTTCTGTGATCATGTGATTCATGCAATATGAACTAAGCGTTCTCTGAACACCATTTTCTGAAGTAAAAATTGTTCACAGAGGGGAGGACACTTTCTTTGGCATTACTTTCTTCTTAGGAATTTTGTTACAATGAATATCTTATTATTTATCTAAGAATGACCAATTTACAGAGGCTTATCATCTGGACAGTTACTATAAAGTCTGTCTTTGATTTTTTTAATCTTATAGTAACAAGATTAAATATGTTTTAAAGAACAAAAAATGTCTCAGGGAGATTTAATTTAATTCTTTCATTTCTAAATCTATGAAAATAATTTATGTTTAATATCAAATCTAGAAGTAATGAGCTCATTCCCAGTGGTTTGCATGTAATTACAATTTTCAACCTCAGTGTCTTTTTATCCTTAAATGATGAGGGGAAAAAAATTTCAAGGTGATATCAAACCTGAAATTTTGGCAAGTGTATTAACTTCCAACCAACTTGCTTTTGGCATCACCTTCTTTAGGCATTACTTCTTACATTATTTTTGCTCAAAAGGTATTTTACTAAGGAATTAATTCCCTCTCTCATGTGCTCATAACTTCCTTTAAATGCCATGAGAGCCAAAACAGCATATATAACTATGAAATGATTATAGTATTATTCTCAATCCAAGGTACATCTCTGTAGTGATATAATAAAATGATTCACTTATTTCATTTGTGAAAAAAATAAATCCTATAATCTCTAATGTATCTATGACTCTATCATCAGAAAACCTTTTAGAAATTTTTATTAATTATTTGTATGGATATTACAGTTTACTCACTTGTTATATGTTTTCGGGGTTGGGATTTAGCTCAGTTGGTAGAGCGCTGCGCTGTAGTCTCTGAGGTACCAGGTTCAATTCCCAGCACTGCAAAAATTGGAGAAGGACCTGGCAATCCATTCCCAAGACAATCCTGAAACAGCCATTGAAAACCCTGTGACGGTCGCTATGAGTCAGATACCGACTCGACGTCACCTAACAACAACAACAACAACAACAATATGTTTTTACACATAAGTGCTTAGCTCTCTGTTTATATTGCTTTACTTAATCCTCATGATAACTTTAGGTGCATTATTATTAATAATTTTTTATTTTTTGAGACACAGTGTTGTTGCATAATCTAGGCTGCCCTCAAACTCAAAATCCTCATGCCTCAGCCCCCTAAATGCTGAGATTACAGGCATGCACCAAGGTGCCTGGCATTTTTGATCCTAATTTTATTGAAGAAGTTAACCTTAAACCCAGCTAATGGGAGGCAGAATTAGTATTCAAGTCCAGATCTTTCTACTTTAACCACTTTACTGTTAAAACATATTTCTCATGGCAGCAGACAGTATTGAGGCTCTAAATCATTGCTACTTTGATAGAATCCTGGCATTATTATTTAACAGCTCTGTAATCTGGGGCATATTACTGAACATCACTCAGCCTCACTTTTCTCACCTCTAAATAGGAATTATCTTATGGGATTATTTTTATGATTAAAAAGCACAAAGAAAGCTTCACTGTGGTGTATAATATTTTCTCAAAATTTATTATGCTATTAATGTTTATTTAAGTTTAATGTGCTTATAAAAATATGAGCTTCTGTCTACTTTGTAACTGATCATCTTATTTGGCAATGAAGTGAAGGAAAATCACAATTTCACATAATTTTTATCTTCTTAAAAGAATCATTTTGTCTTTAATATAACAAAATTCAATAGTTTCCCTTTCTTTTTCCTTTTACTTTCTTTATAAAATTTGAATATGTATAAGAGTGGACACTTACATTCTTCATTGTAACAAATAAATAAAAATACTTTTCAAATGGGGGATATTTATCTTGTCATGTATCACTGCAACTCTCTATGAGATGCCAGCATATGTTATGTGGGATAAAGGCTGATTCCTATTTGATGGCAAGGTTGATCCTATGCCTCATTATGCTGATTGAAAGAGGTGACATTATCCACCACTGCACATGCCCTTATCTGTCCAATTACTTAATGTAAACATCCAAATGCATAGTTGAGTGTATTCTCTGAATTCAGACTAGTGCATTATAAAATGGATGTTCCCAAATGAAGAATTAGAAGATGTATCTGTAATTCATTTTAACCCATTTAATTTTGACTGTAAGAAAGAGATAACAAAAGCATCCTTTGAAATAATGTGTCACCATAAGACATTTCCCCATACCTAATAGCTCTTTGGGCTGGGATTTGGCTCAGTGGGTAGAGCACTGTGCTGCAGTCTCTGAGGTCCCGAGTTCAATTCACAGCACCGCAAAAATGGGAGAAGGGCCTGGCAATCCACTCCCAAGGCAATCCCGAAACAGTCAGCCATTGAAAACCCTGTGAGGGTCGCTATGAGTCGGATGCCGACTCGACGGCACCTAACAACAACAATAGCTCTTTGGGTGCACTTCATGAGTTGATACCTAAAATGGTGCATTCAGGTTTATTTTGGCAGCTTTAATCTTTGTTTGCCAGTTCAAACCAGTCTAAGAGGGGAAAGAGGAGAAATAGCAAAACCAGAATCAATACTTTCATATCGTGTATAAAGCTTTAATTGCACATCTAATGAACCTATTCTGCTCTTTCATTTCTTTTTTTTTTTCTTTTTGTTTTCTTTCTGTCCTCCTCCCCCCACACTCCCAGGACTGGAGAGTAAAACCCAGGGTCTTGCACATGCTAGGCAAGTGCTCTACCACAGAGCTGCACCCCAACTCCTTTTGTATTTTTTAATTTTGAGACAGGGTCTCCCTAAATCACTGGGGCTGCTTCTGGCCTTAAACTTGCAATCCTCCTGTCTCAGCCTCCCTAGTCATTGGGATGCACCATGGCATCCTTAAATTTGTCTTTTTAAAAACATGGCTAATTGGAGAGGAATGCTGTGCTTCCAAGAGCTGATCTGAATGTCCAATTAGTTAAGGAATATAAAAATAATTTCTGAGTTCCAGATGAGTCTATTAATAAGCATAGATCATTCATTCATTAAACAAACTTTTATGAATTAGGGATATTTAACACATTGAATTAAAATTAGTTGTATGTATTTCATTTCTACCTCTATGAAGAGAGCATCTTCATGACTAAAGTCAGATTGTGTTCATATTGCTGTCTTTAGTACCTAACTGAGCACAATGTTCATACTTGGTGCTTAAAACTATTTGCAGAATAAGAGTGAAACAAGGAGAGTGGGATGATGGCTCTGGCAATTTAATAAGAAGAATTTAAGAAGTTAATAGAAATGATGAAAAGTGAGATTTGTATATTATGATTTAGAAGAATGCATTGCCAAATATATTTTTCTTTATTTGAAAACAAGGTTAACATATATATTAGATGCTTTTGTTTTTCATATATAAAGAAAAATAAACTAGAAGGGGTCGGGGTCAGTCTTTTCAATCACCTTGAATAAATAATTCATAATTGATTTGCATTCTTCGTAAAAATGTCACTATACCTTATGGTTATTTCCATTTACATCATTCTTTCCTGTCAATACAAACATTTTCCTCAACTGACTTATTCTTAAATTATCATTCCACTGAGCAATAAACTCACTCTGTTCCACCCATTTATACTTCCTGTTTGAAAAGAAAGCCTAAAATAATAAACAAACCAAGGATTTCTGCCAGATGAGACACTAAGACATTTACTTTGTGGTGAACTATCTTTGATTCTAAATCTTTTTTACCTACAGTGGTAAAAACATCAGCATAACATGGCAGATGCATTACAAGTGTTAGCATTCTGCTTCACCATCAAACCAGGATCTTATGAATAACAAAGAACTATTGTCTTTTGAATGTCCAAATATTATATAGTTAATTTGATTTTATTAATAGAATTATATATTTGCTTAAGAATTATATATTTAAGTGGTTAGGAATGGATATGTAAAGATAGAATAAAAGCAAGTGTTAGACTTCAATCTTTTTTTGTTTTTGAGATCAAAACATTACTTATAACCATTTTGAATCTCTAACAAAAATTTTGTTTTAAATCACAATGAAATTTTGATGCAAATTAAAGTGAAAAGTTGCATTCCTGTTTAACTCTGTAAAAATGACGATACAAATTAAAGCAATAATTAACAAGAAATAAATAGTAGACATATTCCTAATCAAAGGCCAATGTTTATATATTCTATGATTTTCACAATTTGGGATTTGTTATGTGCCAATTTGTACATTGTTAAATAAAACCTCAAAGCTCAAAGGGATAATTATATGCAAATAATTTAGGTAACCAAATATAAAAGGAAAATTGGCAGCATTATTTTCTTTACAGAGGAAAAAATAGTCATGACGTTGACTTGATTTTGTTTTTTAAGTTGTGATAGGGAATGACTGAAATACAGAGGCTGAAATGATAGAAAAAGGGCTAGTAAAGTATTTCACTATTTTTTTTACCTTTCATGGTAAAATTATAAACACTGTTTATTTGTGATTAATAATTCAGTATTTTTCTACGTATCAGCTTAAATTTGTTTTAATGATTTATTGCTTAAAGAATGTCTAGTTTGTTCTCTGTTAAATGCCTTGGAGCCTGAAGTTAAAGAGCTTCCTTGTACTTAGGGTGATTTACTTCCCTGAAACAAATCATTATATGGCCCAGTCCTCCTGTTTTGGCAGAGCTGAGTACAAATAGAGCAGAAACTGCTCTATTCTCAGATTGAAGTTAGATATATAACTTATGCATGAATTCCATCTATGAAAAATTTCCTCCCACCTGAAGAGGCTACCACTAAGCATTCAAAGTTAATGGGGGAAATTAAGTCCATAACTGTTGTTGTTGTTAGGTGTTATTAATCTAAGTAAAATATCAAACTCCCTAGTAAGAGATCCAGTTACCTTTATTCCTGTGCTTCTGTTTGTTGTGTTGTCAGGAACATGAACTGCATGGGCAATCTTGGATAGCAAACCGATCTTGAATTATTTATTTGAATAAGTTACAAGAATATATAAAATAAACATTATAAGATGGAAATTATTCAATCTAATGTAAACATACTCTATTTTTAGCTCTGTGCTAATTAAAAAGATTAAAATTGGTTTTAATGAAAAGCATTACAGAGAAATGCCTTTTAAATATACTTGTCCTAAGGATAATACTTGATTCAACAAATTGCAGTATAATAAATTATTTTAGTTATTTTAAAAGTTATTTGCCTGTGACTACTATTTTTGTACTTAGAGTTAAATGGTACTTGATTTATTCATCGACTACAGGACAACATGCTTTTTGTTATTCTATAGCATGTAGGGTTTTAACTTCAGAATATGAGTTATGGAGTCATAAGAGTTTCCAGAGTTATTTTAATATCCCAACCTTCAATGTATTTTAACTTAAAAGCTACAAATAATTTTTGTGTACCCAATTTCATCTTCTAACATTCATATGGTAATAGTTGAATTATAAATTAAAATTGCTCAAACTTTATATTAATCTCTTCATAAAGAAAGGAAATTGTCATGGAGTTTTATAGATAGAAGGAAAACCATGTGTTTTTGTTTCTGTGCAATTAATGTACACATTTCACCAGAAGAACTTACATGACTAGCATATATAGTTTTGAAGAATGTCTCTTTGAATCATAATTATTTGTTAGGGACTGCAATTCAGTACATATCACCTTGCTATGAGGACTCTGAAGTGTGATTAGATCCTATTGGGAAGAGATTTGGGGACTCCAAGAACTGCTATTTCATCTCTTTGCAGTGTTAACAGATTTGGGAATGATCCTTCAATCAGAGCCAACATCCTTGTGTGGGAAAATGTATGTCCTCTGTGGAAACACAGACCTCATCCCACATTGCCCTGAGTGCAGGCACAGACAATGCCTTATTCATCTGTACACCTCTAGTTACAAACTAAGTGTACAAATCCATGAGGTAGTGCCTACCCTGAAGGGCTTTCAAGGAGAGAGTAAAACAGAACAGAGGCCATTGGACTTGACAGTTAAAAGCAATTGTGTGATTTTTTGAAAGAGTGATTCAGAAACAAGAAGTGGAAACAGATTGTGAGTTTGTAAAAAGTGATTACAGAGTGAAGTATAAAAACCAGCCATATATCAGTTCTTCCATGGACTTCAGTGACAGGAGAGGGTATGATGACAGCCTGGGGATTAAGAGAAAAGCAACATAACAGGAAAGTTCTTCAGAAGAAAGACTGCAGAGTATACTCTCCAGCAGAGAGACTGAGGATGAAAGATGATGTGAAGGATGGACAAGGGGGAGCTAGAGTCCCTGATGGCGCCAGGTTGCAGAAGAAGTGAAAGCACAAGAGAGGATAGGAGACTTATTAGCTTTCTCACATTTCTGGATATTTGGGGCTAACCTTTGGATATTATCCAAAGTTAATTCAAATGTGAGTGTTTAACATTTATTTGTAGAAGGGAGCATAAAAGTGACACAACAGTAAGTTATTAGAAGTTTATAGAGTTCAAGAGTAAAAGCTGTAAAATAGTTTCCCACAGAGTATAGCTAAACTTCCAAACTCATATTAAATGAAAAGATACAGGGGCAGGGGAAAGATGGTGGAGGCAAATTTACTACACTATCCTTTGCTGAGGGAAACTGGCATATTTCCTGTAGCACTAAATTAATTGTTATCTTGGCAGATAATTATAGCTGCTGTGAGCCATTGTTATTAAAATTGAGTGGATCATGTCTGCAGCTTATTTATCTTAGTGAAAGAAAATTTTCATGGTTTCTGTGGTAAATAAAAATTCTATAATCAGAAAAAAATTATATACCTTCTATTTTTTGTTACTGTTTTGTACATATCTTTCTTTCTTTGTTTCAGCACCAAATGTGGCTCCTTCAGATGTCGGAGGTGGGGGTGGAAGCAACAGAGAGCTAACAATAACATGGGCGGTAAGTATTAATAAATTACATATACAATAGGATACTTTACCTATACTCAAACCTATTTTGTTTACCAAAATAAGTTGAAAATAAAAGGAAATACTCAATTTAAAAATAAGAATTACTATTTTTCTCTTAAATATTAAATACATGTCAGATGTCATGTAGCTTACTATCACTTAGTAGGCAGATCCAATCCAAGAGAGGATACAGGATGCTCAGGGATCTATTCGCCTAGAAGATTAAACATTCAATTATCTGATTCCAGAGATATCTTGAACTCATTGTGGTCTGGTAATACAATTATAATTTAAAACATTTTCTCTGGGCATCTTAAACTCCAAAGAATCAGTTTACAGCTTTATATCTGAATCCATTTGTAAATTGAAGTTTGTTCCCTTACTCAAAGCTTACTTTGAGCACTAGTGTAATCTATCATTATAGATCAACATTAGGAGTCAGCCAAGGGAGTTTTTACTGAGGTATCCAAACATTTTATTAAATGTTCACGACACAAAGGGAGTTAGTTCTATTTCACAGTATAATCTCTGTGGATTTTCAAAGTGGGAGCTATACTGGGAGGGGGTGGGAAAGCCATGACAACTCACCTTTAGCAGAATTAGACATCTGGCATTTATCCAGGAAACATGTTTTGTATAGATTCATTCATCTCATATTTTTATTATTTAATCATTGAAGTTAGTCAAGGAGTACAATTTAGACTCAAAAGGATTTTGAGAACTGCAGGAAAAATGATAGGTTTTAGTCTTTCATGAATCAAATTGATTTATCTAATAAGTGCTTATTTAGCAAAACTTGATTTCACTTTGTACTGTGTCACTATATTTTATATTTGGCATTCAAATCAGAACTTTAAGCAAGATTTTGAAAAAAAAATCACCTGTTGCTAGTCTGAATCTCAAAGTCTTTATTTTTAAATTGACCATCACTGTAACTCCCAAAATGCAAATATAAATATTAGGACATCTTATTCTTTTTCATGGGCTGGGGTTTAGCTCAGTTGGTAGGAGGGCTGCTCTACACTTTGTGAGGACCAGGGTTCAATCCCCAGCATGACAAAAATGGGAGAAAAATGTGGCAGTCCACTCCTGAAACAATCTCAAAACAATCAGCCATTGAAAATTGAAAACCCTATGAGGGTCAGTATGAGTCAGACCTGACATGACAGTACCTAGCAACAATAATTCTTTTTCATAGGTATGATTTCTGTAAACTCTGTGCCTATCCTCTTTACAATAATATGAATCTTGTCAAGAAATTCAGGGTTATAAATTCTTCAAAAATTCCAAACCTAGTTTCAGGGGAAGCAACATGAGAGTTATTACTTTTGAAAGTTCCCTTGCTGATTCTCTTATATTCTAAATTCCTAAGTCTATATAGAGAACTATCAATAAGAAAAAAAGTGTTTAAACTACTGTATAAGTCTTAAGCTGAATTATCTAATTGTTTAAAATTATACTCAGATAACCTTGAGATCATGTAGGGAGATTTATACTGTGTACTCCAGTACAGCTTTTACCCTTCGCCCTTAACACATTTCTATATCTCCCTGTTTACCCTAAGACACCTTAACCTTGATTTTTGCTTGTATAATTTACACCTTTGCCTTAATGGTTAAAAAAGGCAAAATGACATGTAGTAGAACTAGCCCTAACTATGTATTTATAAATAATTGATTGTTAGGACTGACACAAACTTCTTTATTGGGCAATTGATATAAGTAGTTAATAAGAAACCATCAAACAATGATACAAAACTGAGCACTTGCTTTAGTATTGAGGTAATAGTGGCCCAAAGCCAGCCTGCTACAAATGAGTGTAAATTACCCCTTCCCCCTTGTCACTTGCTTTTTTTAATTTCTCTGACCAGTTTCTCTTTGATTATGTTACAGTCATGTACAGTCTCATATGACTGTCTTACCATTGCCTTTTAGTTCTGAAGGAGGTCATTTACTTGTTCATGAAATATATATTATTTGAGGCCCAGTTTCTTTTAGGTGCTAAGGATAAAAAGGAAATGGAAATTGACAATTTTGCCTTCATACAACTTATTTCCCAGTATATATGTATGTGTATGTATGTATGTATATATATATATATATATATATATATATATGTATGTATATATGTGTATATATATGTATATATACATATGTACACACACATATCATGGCGTTAAATCCTTATAGTTTTAAAGCAAAAAGATGTAGTACAGAAGTGGGTGCTCAAGGAATAATAAGGATACCACTTGGGAAATGAGGTCATCACATATTTGAGCATATTTTTGCTCTAGTATTTTCACCTAGCACTAATTTGTGAACTATATTTTTGCAAAGAGCATTCTTCCATATGTGTCTGGTTTCTCATAGAATTCTTCCTTCCATTAATTGTATTACTAAAAGCCATTTAATATTTTAATTTCTATTTAGCCTTTGTCAAGAGAATACCATTATGGTAATAATTTTGGTTACATAGTGGCCTTTAAGCCATTTGATGGAGAAGAATGGAAAAAAGTTACAGTTACTAATCCAGATACTGGCCGATATGTCCATAAAGACGAAACCATGAGCCCTTCCACTGCGTTTCAAGTAAAAGTTAAGGCCTTCAACAACAAAGGAGATGGACCATACAGCCTCATAGCAGTCATTAATTCAGCACAAGAAGGTAGGTAAAAGAAAGGCTATAGTGATATGATAAAGGAGTGAGAATCTAATTCTCAGGTAGGCATTTAGTTTCCTTTCAGGCCTTATTTATTAAGATCTTTTTATATTAAACAAGTATCATTTGAGGCCAAATTAAAATGTCAATCTCTCAGCCAGGTGAGGTGGCTCACGACTGTAATCCCAGCAACTTGGAAGGCAGAGGCAGGAAGATCGCAAGTTCGAGACCAGAGGCAGCCTGCGTAATTTAGCAAGACCCTGTCTCAAAATTAAAAATTAAAAAAATGGTTTAGGGGTACAGTGCAATGGTACAGCACTTGCAAAGCATGCAAGTGCGAGGCCCTGGGTTCAACTCCACAATACCAATCTCTCCATATAAATAATAAGAATGTTGCTAAAAAATCTTTTTCCATCCTTTAGATCAAATCCATGTTAGTTCAGAAATATTCATTAAAATAACTGGGCTATAAACCCAGCTACTTGGCAAGGTGAGGCAGGAGGATCAAAACATGGAAGCCAAAAGCAGCCTGTAAATTTAGCAAGACTCTGTCTCAAAATTAATATATATATATATATATATATATATATATATATATATGTACACAAATACACACACACATGTATATATATATATAAAATAAAGGAAGCTAGAGATACAGCTCAGTAGTAGAGCACTTGCCTAGCATATAAATAAACAAATTAATGAATAAATACTAAACAAACAAATAGGTTTAGAGCCAGGCATAAGGAAACAGGCTGATAATCCCATCACTTGAGATATGGAGACAGGAGGACCTTAGGTTTGAGATCAGCCTGGGCTACATATCAAGCTCAAAGGCAGCTTTAGCTATGTAGTAAGACCTTGTCTGAAAAAAAAATAAAAATAAAAACAAGAGAATAAAAACAAGAAATAATCAAAACAAAACAACAACAAAAAAAGAAAAAAAGAAAGAAAGAAAGAAAAGGAAAGAGAAGAAAAGAAAAAAATTGGCTTAGGACTTCTATTCCTGGCCTCTTGATGATAATTTTGCAGTATGAAATTCTCCATACTTGATTGGAAAGGCAATATGTCTGTATATTCATGAAGTCTACTACTCAAAAATTCTACAACATATATGTCATTTGTAAAACTGCCCAAATTTTTAATTCAAAAGTTGTAATTGTAACATTTATGCAACACTTTATTACAATATTGTTGTGAGGTGCCGTCGAGTCAGTGTCCGACTCAGCGACCCTCCCTACAACAGGTGAAACACTATTGTCAGTGCTTCTCTGCTGTTCATAGGGTTTTCAATGGTGGATTGGTTTTGGGGAGTGAGTTGCCAGGTCCTTCTCTCAAGCCTACAGTATCTGGTGTTCCCAGATGGTCTCCCATCCAAGTACTAATCAGGCCCAACCCTGGTTAGCTTCTGAGATCTGATAAGATCGGAAGCCACAGTGCTAAGCCTGCAGTCCAGCAACAGCTTGCTGGAATTTCATTAAAAGGAATCTTTGTTGTTGTTAGGTGCTGTTGAGTGGGTCTGACTCACAGAGACCCTGCGTACAATAAAACGAAACACTTGCTGACACGGCGCCATGCCTGGCACTACTGACAGTGCTTCTCAGCTATTCATAGGGTTTTCAATGGCGGAAAGTTTCAGGAGTGGATTGTCAGGAAAAGGAATCTAGATATAATTATTTGAAAAAGAAGTCAAAAGGTGGTTGAAATTTTTATTTGACAGGAAAAAGTTTGTGCCATAGGCCAATTATAAGGAAGAAATACTGATATTAGCTCCCTTTGATTTTCTAGAAATTTTAAATTGAGCATGCTCGCAGAGGACTCTATATAAATGCTAAATGACACACTGTTTTAGATTAAATATAATTATATTGCTTTCTGTGTTTTCCTACTTACATTCCTATTACATTCCTATTTAAAATTACATTCCTATTACATTCCTATTTAAAATTACATTCCTATTTAAAAAGATAAAAACCTCCATATACAATCTTCTTCCCATGTATACTATGTAAGGTAATTAATGACTTGAAAAGCAGAGATTTCATTGCTTTGTGATCTGACAAATTTACTCGTGACTAAATTTCTCTTGGCACATGTTGTAGAAACACAAATGGAAGAGTTCAAAAACTAAAACTTTGTGAGGTACTCTTCAATCCTCTGGGGGAAAAAAAAAACACTCTGTCTATTGGTTAACACAATCTGTGTTACTTTTACTCCAAAATAAAGATTGAGCTATCCGTTAGAACTCAACGGAAATTCTCACCTATCCTCTTCAGTCATAAGCTTATTAGTTTTTGTCTGTGTTAAAAATGTAATATGTATTCAAATTATTTCATGGTCTATACTTTTGGTATAACATGACATTTTACTATATGTGTATTTCATAACATCATGTTGCATACCTAAAATATACACAATAAAATTTAATTAAAAATATGAACATGAAAGGCAGCCATAGGTCACTTTGCTTAAATAAATACTTTGATAGAATAAAGAGTAGAAATAATTTAAGTTTATAATCAAATAATGGAAAAGTCCTGATGCAAAACTTCACATTTCCTATGCCTGTGCTTACTCAGCGGGAATGTGACAGCTAGACATTTCACAGAAAAAATGAAAGTTAAAAGTATTTTATAATTTACCTTTTCATCCAATATCAACTTTTTACTGCTTTATTTAATGCTAACATAAGCTTCTAGGCAAAAGGCCATGCTTGTCATCCATATAGTCATGGCCATTTGTATTTAATTATATTTCCATCCTAAAGATTTCATGACTCTTATAGGACTTGCATGTGCTGAAACTTGTATGGCTGTTAATCTTTTCATCTAATGCTAAGAAATCAATCATAGTGTTACAAGTTTACTTTGATTTGGAAAGGTAGCAGCGTTCATGTGTAGGACATTTTTTAACATTAAGTAGGATTATGGCTTTTTAATGAAAGACGATAAAAATTGATCACCTCTGCTTATAGGTTTCCTTGGTTTCTTTGTGTAAATTTCATAAGGGATGTAAATTACTTCTTTCCCCTGAAGAGAGGTTTTTTTTGATACATATTTGACTTGCTGCCCAGCTGGGAGATTAGACATATAAAAGCTTTCTTGAGCCCTAGAAACAGTAGATGTCACAACTTGTTTTAAAAAGATCTTAAAAAAAAAATTTTAACTCTTAACTTGTACATAAAAAAGGAAATATTTATTAATAATATTGCTGTGGAGCCGGACGAAGTAGCACACGCCTGTAATCCCAGAGGCTCAGGAGGTGGAGGCAGGAGGATCACAAGTTATAGTCTAGAGGCAGTCTGCATAATTTAGTGAGACCCTGTCTCAAAAAGTTAAAAAAAAAAAAGAGCTGAGGGTGTAGCTTAGTGGTCCAGTACTTGCAAAGCATGCAAGCACGAGGCCCTGGGTTCAACCCCCAGTACTGCAAAAAAATTAAATAAATAAATAAATAAATAAAAATAATGTTGTTGTGTATTTTTAATTCATATAAATAGCAATTAAAAGAAATTAAAATGAACAATTTTCTATAATAAATAACAAATTTCTTATTTTTGCTAAGGTAACTTTTTTTTCTTTTTTTGGAAGTACTAGAGAGTTGAACCCAGGGCCTCACACATTCTAGGCAAACGTCCATCACTAGACTGCACTCCCAATCACTTTTAAAGTTTTTGTTTTAAGACAGAGGCTCGCTAAGTTGCTCAGGCTTCCTCTGGCCTCAAACTTGTGATCCTCTTGCCTTGGCCTCTTGAGTCACTGGGATTACAAGTGTGCACCACTGCACCCGGCTGGTAAGGTAAAATTGGTAAAAAACATAATTAATTTTGATTTGCATCAAAAGTCTTTCTTAAACATCTTAGTTGGGAGAAATTTTTAAAAATTAGTACAGTTCTTGTTCACAGATATCACAGAAGTCCATGAAGTTTCCTATATTTTGTAAAAGTGCATGTACATATGTAAATGTCTACATTAACATTCATGCATATAAATATGTGTGCCTGTCTCACCAATGATCATCAAATAAAGTAACTTTAATAAAAATAAAATATAAAAATTTTTGAACTTATTTTATTTTAGAAATGTTAAATTCTAATTCATATAACAATTTTATTCAAAGTTTTTATGTAAATATTTTACTAAAAATTAGTGTTCTTATCATATTTCAGCTCCTACTGAAGCCCCCACAGAAGTAGGTGTCAAAGTCTTATCATCTTCTGAGATATCTGTTCATTGGAAGCATGTTTTAGAAAAAATAGTGGAAAGCTATCAGGTGAGTCAAAATTTTTATCAAACTAAATATATTTATTCACAAATATATAAGCATAAGTTTTCAAATATGTTGCAGCTTTTAATGTCCTATGTCCCAACTAAACCTGTATTCTCTATGTTTGGTATTTTGAGCAGTTATAAGGTAATTGTTAAGAATAAAACAAATATGTGCATCCAATTAACATAATGTACACCATAAAGATGTACAAATACTACATTTCAATTTTTTCTTTTTTAGAAATAAAAAAGAAAGGCTGAGAAGGTAGCTCAGTGGTAGAGCACTTGTCTAGCATGCACAAGCTCTGGGTGGTTCAATCTCCAGCATCACACACACACACAAAGTAAGACAGAGGTTCCTGAATGTCTTATCTAGCAGGCATATAAAGAGACCTATATGCTAGCAAATAGTTGGCCAAAATAAAAACTAAAGTAGAAATAGTCATGGTTAGCCTAGATTTGTTTTTTGTTTGTTTGTTTGCTTTTTCTATTGAGCTATACATCCAACCCCTAGGTAAGATTTTTTAAGAGAGACATTTTCATAAAATGCTAATAAATCTCAAGGTCTTGGAAAGCACTTTGGTAATATATATCAGCATCCTTAAAATAATCATCTTATTGTATTTGGTAGTTCTCATTTTGTATATATGAATATACCAAATATGTATCTTATAATGTTATCCATGAAAGTAGAAAATTGCCATCAATCAAAATGTCCCAAAGGAAACTTTCCTTGAGCCATGTCTGAGAGGCCCAGTAGGAGTTAGCCAGGTAGTAAGGGAAGGGGTTATCTTCTTAGTCAAAATGGATCAGAACTAGAAAACTGAAACTAGAAAGATGGTTGGGGCTTGAACACAACATTAATAAATTTAGACTTGATTCCATAGGAAAAGCAAAAATTCAAAGGAATTGGCATCATCCCCTTTTACAGATAAGAAAATGGATACCAAAAAATTTGACAATTTGCCTCCATTTTCAGTAACAGAGTATCCAAGAAGTGTCTAGAACACAGGTTTTCTGATTGGAAGCTCTAGGCTTGATGACACATCACCAAGTCACTCTTGTTTTATTCAGAAAGTTGACAGGAAGTGCTGTTTTGGAGTTGCTCTCCTGCCAGGGTGGTCCCTCAGGTCTGTGCTCTCCCTTTTCCAGTTGTCCGTGGAATAGTAGTTGCATGAGGGCAGGGATCTGTCTGTTTTACTGTTAGTGTGGAGAACAGTGCTGGGCATATGGTAGGCTATGAAGAGATATTCATTGAGTACTGACAGGAAATAATGAAGTACTATGAAATAAATGTTAGAATTTGGCTCTCTCAAGGCCATGTTTCTGAGATCTAGCCACAAAAGCAACTCAGGCCTTCAAGAAACATTCCGAATAACAAGAAGATTTTTGGTGCCAAAATTCATGATTTGGGTAGATCTCAAAGTGCCTTCAGATAAACTTTGCAAGAGTTTAGCTGAATTAATAATAAAGAGAGCAGATAAACAGGAGACTAGTAATGAAAAGAATAGACTGGGAAAACCCACTATTCCAAAGTTACTAAGCTGAAAATCACATTACAGCAAGTAGAAAAGAAGTGGCAGAGAGAGAGAGAGAGAGAGAGAGAGAGAGAGAGAGAGCAAGAGAGAGAGCGATAGCAAGAGAGAGAGAGAGAGAGAGAAAGAGAGAGAGAATAAGTGTGTATGTGGGGGCTCACTTAGTGTTACAAACCCTTGTAATAAATAAGCCAAAAGCCAAAGGTATCCTTGGCAGAAGACATCAATATTTGGTAATTGAAAAGTCAAATTTTGGATAACTGTTTTTATTCTTCCTTTGTATTATTGATCTCTAACAAATTAAAAATAAAAACCCACATAATTTAATATATAACCCACATCATTAAGTTTAAACCTATATTTTATTTTATTAAGAACATGCTAGAGAAGTAAATATTACCTTTGCCTATGCCAGAAATTATACATTGAGTATCTTAAAATGTCCAAAAAGCAGAGTAAAAAGGAAATGAGGTAGAAAGCTATACATTGATAACAATGATTCCAACAACAATCAGAATATAAGTTTTTTTGATTGGGAAGTAAATCTCAATTAAGAATTCTCAAATAGCAAAAAGTTATCTTTGGCAAAAAGGTTTTCTCCAAAAATAATTTTAAGGAAAACACATTTTCGATGGGGGAGTCTGGTTTCATAGATTTCTAACTTTGTGCAACACCATGCTAAGTAAAAAGGCATGAGTTTGTTGCTGAGCAGACATGGGTTTGTATCTTAGTTCTGTTACTAAGGAATTTTGTGAAAATATTTTTGAACTTTTTGTTACCTTATCTAGAAAGCTGAGAGTATCATCATTGCCTCATAGGATTGCCATGTAGAAGAAACTAACACATACCTATGCTTTTTCTTGTTTTATGTCATTGGGAAATTGAAGATGTTAAAGATCACAATTGTAATGAAGGCAATGACAATGAAGATGATTCTGATAATATTAATGATGATAAGAATGATAGCATTTGTTGAGTCTTTACTATGCTAAACAATCAAGTTCATTGTATTGGATCCACACAACCTTATGGGACAATTATATTATCTCCTTATTAAAGGTGAAAGACATGAAGCTTACAAACATTTGTATGAGTAATAAATGTCATGACCAGATTTTAATCTAAGTCTTGCCTCTTGAGAGAATGGATGATTTAAAATGCTGGGAGTAAATCATAGAATTATTCCTTTTATTCATTTTTTCTTAAAATCCAAGGAGCCTTGAATATCAAAGAGATAAGCATGAAAGCTTAAAAGTGAAAAGTCAGTACTATTTATTTCTCTTGTAAGAAAATGCTCCTGTGAAATTTTGACTGACCATAATATGGTTGCCTGCAGCCATACCACTGTGGTGTCCAATCCTATCAGATCTTGAAGGCTAAGCAGGGTTGGGCCTGGTTAGTACTTAGATGGGAGACTGCCTGGGAAAACCAGGTGCTGTGGGCTTTGGAGAAGGACCTGGCAACACACTCTCAAAAAACAATCAGCCACCGAGAACCCTATGAATAGTATGGAAGTACTGACAATAGTGTTTCCCCTGTTGTACTAGATTTGCTATGAATCAGACATGGACTGGAAGGTACCTAACAACAACAATAATATGGTTATTGGTGGTTTTTTTTTTTTTCCTCAGTATTTACTTGGGAGTTCAACGCAGGGCCTTGCACATACTTTGCAAGGGCTCTACCACTGGGCTACACCCCTAGCCCATTTTTTATTTATTTATTTTTTTATTTTGAGACAGAATGTTGCTAAATTACACAGGCTGCCTCTGGCCTCCAATTCTCAATCCTCTTGTCTCTACCTCCAGAGTTCCAAGGATTACAAGCATGAGCCACTGCATCTGGTTATTGTTCTCATTTTAAAATATGGGAGAAGCCAATGGTTTAGTGAGATAGATGATCATGAAAATCAATATCCCACTGCACTTCCCAGGAAAATGTATGATAGTCCTAAGTTATAAAGGTTGTTATTGGTGTTAGGTGCTGTCGAGTTGAATTTGACTCATACCAACCCTGTGTACAGCAAAACAAAACACTCCCCAGTTCTGTGCCAGGCACATGATCTTTTTTATGTTTAAGCCCATTGCTATAAACATTGTGTCAGTCCATCTAGTGGAGGATTTTCCCTTTTTTCCTTGACCTGCCAATCTCACAAACATGATGTCCTTCTCCAGGGATTGGTCCCTTCTGACTACATGTTCAAAATAGGTAAGATGCAGTCTAGCCATCCTTGCTTCCAAGGAGCACTCTGGTTGCACTTCTTCTTGGACAGATCCATTGGTTCTTTTGGCAGTCCATGGTATATGCAATAATTGTCTCCAGCACCATAATTCAAGAGCATCAATTCTTCTCCTGTCCCCCTTGTTCAATGTTCAGCTTTCACAACAATATGATGGGACTGAAAATACCATGGCATGAGTCAGGCGCACCTTTGTGTTCAATGTGACATCTTTACATTTCAATACTTTAAAGAGATCTTTTGGTACAGCTTTTCCCACAACAATGCATCTTTTGATTTCTTGACTGCTGCTTCCATGGGTGTTAATTGTAGAACCAAGTAAAGCAAAATAAGAGAGAACCTCAATGTTTTCTCCATTTATTGTGAAATTGCATACTGACCCAGTTATAAGGATTTTTGTTTTGTTGATGTTTAGTCACAATCCACACTGAAGGCTATTTTCTCTGATCTTCATCAGTAAATGTTTCAAATTCTCTTCACTTTCAGCACACAGAGTGTGTCATTTGCATAACACAATTGAGTCTTCCTCCAATTCTGATGCCATGTTCTTCCCCATAAATTCCAGCTTCTCAGATTATTTGCTCAGCATATAAATTGAAGAGATATGGTGAAAGCATACAGCCCTGATACACACCTTTCTCAACTTTAAACCAGGCAGTATTTCCTTGTTCTTTGAACAACTGCCTTGTGGTTCATGTACAGATTCCTCATGAGTACAATTAGGTGCTCTGGTATTCCCATTTTTCAAAGTGTTATCCATACAGTGTTATCCATGCATATCTGATCCACATACTCAAGTGCCTTTGCATAGTCAATAAAACATAGATAATAATATAGATAGATATTGTGGTCAATAAAATATATAATCAATAAAACAATATAGTCAATAAAACATAGATAACAATATCTTTCTGATATTCTCTGCTTTTGGCTATAATCCATCTGACATCAGCAATGATGTCTCTGGTTCCCAGCCCTCTTCTGAATCCAGCTTGATTTTCCTGCAGTTCCCTGTCTATATACTGCTGCAGTCACTTTTGAATGACCTTTAGTAAAATTTTGCTTGCATGTGATGTTAATGATGTTGTTTGATAGTTTCCATATTCAGTTGGATCCCCTTTTGGGGAATAGGCACACACAGGGATCTCTTCCAGTCAGTTGGCCAGGTAGCTATTTTCCAAATCTATTAGCATAAACATGTTAGTACCTCCAGTGCTGCATCTGTTGGTTGATACATCTCTATTGGTAGTCCATCAATTCCTGGAGCCTTGTGTTTTGCCAATTCCTTCAAGGCAGCTTCCACTTTTTCCTGTAGTACCATTGGTTCCTGACCATGTGCAATCTCTTGAAATGGTTGATCATCCATCAACTCTTTTTAGTCTAATGACTCTGTGCATTCTTTCCATCTTCTTTTGATGTTTCCGGCATCATTAATATTTTCCCTGTAAAATCCTTCACTATTGCCACTTAAGGCTTGAGTTTTTTCTCCAATTCCTTAACCCTGAGAAAAACAAAGTGTGTTCTTCCCTTTTGGTTTTCTATCTCCAGCTCTCTGCACATGTCATTATAATATTTGTTTTTGTCTTCTTGATCTACCTTTTGAAATCTTCTGTTTAGTTCCTTAACTTCGTCATGTCTTCCTTTTACTTTAGCTGCTCAATGTTCAAGGGCAAGTTTCAGAGTCTTTTTTGACATGTAATTTGGTCTTTTCTTTTTTTCCTGTCTTTTTAATAACCTTTTACTTTCTTCATGAATGATGTCTTTGATATCATGCCACAACTCATCTGGTCTTCTATCATTTGTGTCTAATACATGAAACCTGTTCTTGAGGTGGTCTCTGAACTCAAGTAGGATATACTCAAGGTCATACACTTGGTTCCTTGGTTCTCATACACTTGTTCTAATTTTCTTCAATTTCAGTTGTTTGAACTTGCATATGAGAAGCTTATGGTCTGATCCACAATCAGCACCTGGTATTGTTCTGACATTTGATGTGGAGCTTTTCCATCATTTATTTCCACAAATGTAGTCAAGTTTTTTCCTGTTATGCTCCATCTGGTGAATTCCATGTGTATAGTCACTGTTTAGGTTGGCGAAAAAATATATTTGCTCTGAAAACGTCATTAGTCTGACAAAAATCTATCATGCAATCTCCAGCATCGTTTCTGTCACCAAGAGCATATTTTCTATCTATTGAGCCTTCTTCTTTGTTTCCAACCTTTGCATTCCAGTCACCAGTGATTATCAGTATGTCCTGATTGTATGTTTGATCGGTTTCAGATTGTAGAAACTGGTAGAAATCTTCCCTATGTCCACTAGTGGCCTTGGTGTTGGGTGCATAAATTTGAATAATAGTCATATTAACTGGCCTTCCTTGTAAGCATATGGATATTATTCTATCACTAACAGGATTGTACTTCAGGACAGATCTTGAGATGTCTTTTCTCATGATGAATGCAACCCCATTTCTCTTTAGTTTATCATTCCCAGCATAGTAGACCATATGATTTTCTGACTCAAAATGCCCCATGCCAGTCCATTTTAGTTCACTGATGCCTAGAATGTCAATGTTTGTGCACTCCATTTATCTTTTAACAATTTCTAATTTTCCTGGATTCATAGTACGTACATTCCATGTTCCAATTATTAATGGATGTTTACAGTTGTTTCTCCTCATTTTGAGTTGTGCCACATCAGCAAATGGAGGTCCCTGTGGCTGTACTCCACTTCTGTGATCAAGGTAGACTCTACTTTGAGGAGGCAACTCTTCGCCAGTAGTCTTTTGCGTGCCTTCTAACCTGGGGTCTCATTTTCCGGCACTATATTTGACAGTGTTTCTTTGTTATTCACAGGCTTTTCAATGGCTAGTTGTTTCAGGAATGAATTTTCAGGTCCTACTCCCTAGTCTGTCTTATCCTCAAAGCTCAGCTGAAACATGTCTACCATGGGTGACCCTGATGGTATCTGAGATACTGGTGGCATAGCTTTCAGCCTCATAGCAACACGCAAGCCCACACAATAGGGCAAACTGACAGACATGTGGAAGAGTTATAAAAGTACACACACACAATATAGCACATTAAAAATATAAAATAAAATATAAATGTGAGGAACTCCTATGTCATGTGTGATTGACAGCATTTCAAAGTTAATTTCCTGATATTTCAAATGAACACTGTAGGCAATTGGGTCTAAAAGTAATTTTCTCTTCCTTTATGGTTCTAAAGTGTTTCTCAGTAGAAAGTTTAAAGGTCACTCATTTTTTCTTTGTTGGTTAAAGAGTTTCCCCCTTCCAAGCTTCACACCTAGTGAGTTTTTCTATAGTGTAGGTGAGCTAGAAGAACACAAAAAGTCTTTCTTATCAAAGTCATTTGAGTAATTTTGGACTCCTACTCAGTAATCCAGAAAAGATTTAGTTTGGTCACCAAACAGGTAAAACATGTATTAAATTAATAATGAAAATAAACAAAATCAGCTATCAGAAATAATAAATGCAAAAACTCTTTTAACAGCTGAATTGGAGATTAATGCAGATGATTGCACAATCATGAAGTCCTGCATAATCTACTTAAATGTTCTTACAGGTTGAATTTCTATGGTGGGCATAAAGTGGTATTTTATTGTTAGGTGCTGTGGATTTGGGTTGACTCATAGCAACCCTATGTACCACAGATGAAATACTCCCCTACACTGTGCTATGCCCGGCATTGTCAGTGCTTCTCTGCTATACATAGGGTTTTCTGTGGCTGATTATTTGGGAGGAGTGGGTTGGCAGGTCCTTCTCCCAAGCTCACAGCACTTAGGGATCCCAGGCGATCTCCCATCCAAGTACTAACCAGGTCTGACCCTGCTTAGTTTCCAAGATCTGACAGGATTGAACACCCCAGTGGTATAGCTGCAGGCAAACCGGTACTAAGAAAATGCTTAATTTTCTTATTTTAGAGAAGGCATCTGTCTTAATCTGCATCTCCCCAAAGTGAAACTTGATACAAAGATGTGGGAAAAGGTGGCTTTTTATTATAAGGAAAAGGCTAAGCTAACAGAAAAGGAAAAAGCTCAGATACAAAGATGCTTTCTCTTGTTGGCAGCCACTGTAGACAACTAGGAGTCCATCCTCTGAGCCTCTTAAGGAACTTGACAAATGTGGCTCTGAACTCCCTTGCCTGAGATTAAAGGAGAAGTATTCATCTACAAACTGGGCCTGGTGGCACACGCCAGTAATCCCGGGGCTCAGGAGGCAGAGGCAGAAGGATCTCAAGTTCGAGACCAGAGGCAGTCTGTGTAACTTAGACCATGTCTCAAAAAAAATGAAAACATGGGCTGGAGGTGCAACACAGTGATCCAGCACTTGCAAAACATGCAAGTGCAAGGCCCTAGGTTCAACCCCCAGCACGGCAAAAAAAAAAAAAAAAAAAAAAAGGAAGTATTCATCTACTCCTTTCCCATTGGTTAAAAGTGGTCCCATGAGCATCATCTCCAGTGCCTACATAATAAGTTTCACACTGCACTGAAGGATGACCCTGGATAAACAGGGGTGTGACGTTAGTGGCACTGGAAGAGGTGTGATGCTACCTTGTTGTGTAAGTGGAAAGCTGCTTGAAATCTGCTTAGAACTGGTTGGTCTCTGTACAAGTGATTGAAGTAAAAAGGAAGTTTGAGTCGCTCCCAAGAGGAGTACAAATGCATATTTTTAATGATATATATTATTGCCATTAATTGGCATAGAATGTACCATACTTGAATTAGTCTGTGATATAGAAAAATTAAAGTTATTATATAACATCTTTTTAGAGAGAGAGCATTTTTGTGTTAGTCTCATATTTTCTTATTTAGATATTATATTTAGATTTTTTTCTAAAAACTCCTAAATCCTTAATAGAAGACTATTCACTTGCCAGAGATTATTTTGGGGCAGATAAAATTCATAATTTGAAGGACAGAATTAGAAATCTGATATAAAGGATTATGGAAGAAACAAATAATAAAATGTAGCAAGCCTAGTTCCATCTTCAAGTATTCCACAATTATTGGCATCTATTACCTTATCCTTCTTTCTCTTGGGAGAAAATGAGATTAAATGACTACTTATTTTTCAAATTTCTCAAATTTTCCTGGGACGGGATGTGTTTTCTTTGTACAAAGGTGATGTTATTGGAGCCCATAATTTATTGTAAGTATAGTTATTCTTTATTAAAATAGCAGCCAATCTTTATTCTAAGGTTTTTCTTTTAGCTTCCTAATACTTTTATGAAGAATACATTTTCCTCAAGCAAAATTCAATGTTTAGATCTATCAATGACATTAATAATTTTATATGAATGAGTACCATATGTCAAACAAAGTCCTATACACACAGTGTTCAAAAATAACATATACCCGCCCTCATGGGGGTTACAATCTGGTAAGAATGCAGAGAGGCAAGCTATAGAGCAATTCCATAATTGTTTAATAAGCACTATTATGAATTAAGTCTAGAGGCAGATTCCTTTGGGAGATTTTAGAAATGTACAGAAAGAATTAAATGATATAACATTAAAGAGAGAGAAATAAATATGTTGCTCAAGCATATGAAAACGAGTTTATGATCTACTATTACTAAACTGTGGAACTTAGTTTCTTTCCTTCTTTCTTTCTTTCTTTCTTTCTTTCCTTCTTTCCTTTGTTTTCTGGTAACGGTAATGCATTCCCATTAAAGTATGTATATTCTCTTTCAGTGTCCCTAGTGATTAACCAAAAACATTATATTTGTTCTGCTTTTTGATTCTAGATTGCATCCCTCACTCCCAAGAATTTTCTCACAAATTAGTTGGTCCTTCACAACAATGACAAACACATCAGGAGTGTCAAGATGCAATAGCCCAAATCTATCACCTTTTTGGAAGTTTACCCTAAGTTCATAGTCAACACCTAGTTCAGATAAAAAGGATAATGCCATATTTTATATATGTCAATTTTACTATTTACTTTAGGATTCCTTGAAACTTAAGCCATGTGAACGTATGATTGTGGAGGAACTGATTAGGTAATCAAACCATTTTGTTATGAATGCTTTCATTTGTAAAGATTAGTATACAAGTGACGTTGTCATATAACTCACATCTGAAAATAAGGAAAACAGGAAGTATTTGGCACACACAGGAACTCTTTCTGCTGTTACAAGGAAGCAACTAAGTTACTGCTTCCATTGATTTTTATTGTTTTTAAATAAAATCTATTTATTTATTTATTGTGGTACTGAGAGATTGAACCCAGGGCACTTCACCAGTAATTTATGCAGACTGCCTTTGCCCTTGAACCCAAGATTTTCCTGCATCATCCTCCTTACTTGCTTGGATTCTAGATGTGTGCCACAGCATATGCCTGGCTTGACTTTCAGTTATAATGTATACCGTCTCCATGGATCCTTGACAGTGTCAGATGATTAAAGGAATTGGCCACTTGGCATATAGCCTTAAAGGGAAAATTTGGGGAACCTTTGTTTTCCGTTTTGTTTTGCCAAATGCCTTATGGCATTTTGAGTAAGATGGCAGAAAATTTCTGTCACTTTAATTCCATATTTTAGTATGTACATCTTACAGAAATTGCCTTTCTTATTTAATCCAGTCAATAAACTTCTCCTACTTAAACTGAATGTAAAAGTTGTTAAAATAGAATGATATTTTAAAATGTGGTATGTGTTGGGTCCCTGTTCGGGCACCAACTATGTTGGGCCCCACGTTCGGGCGCCAACTGTATGTGGGGCACATGCCTCCCTGTCTGGCCTGAAGGTTCGGAGGGGCTGCGCCGCCGCGCACACAGATACTAAACACAATTCACTCGGGACCCTCAGGTGAGGGGCGCAGACTCCTGCGGCCCTCGGGACCCAGGCGGAGACAGGAGAAAGGAAAAGCCTCAGGTGCTTTTGCCTTCCAGGGGCAAACACCTGTGTTGGTCATCTCGGTGGTCAGGAGGAGACAGCTGTTGCTTCATCGTTGGTCAGACGGAGAGCAGGTTCCTTTCCTTGTTGATGATTGCGACGGGAGAGTGTTTTTTCCTCACCGAAGGTCTGGGGGAGAGCAGCGGGAGAGGTGCTTCCTCATAGGTGGTCCGGGCAGGAACCAGCGAGAAGGCGCACGCAGAAAGGGATGTCAAAAAGGCTGGCCAAAAAAGGTCGAGCTGCCGCAGCGCAGCTCTTTATGTAGCTCGCCCATGGAACGGCCTGAGCCAATCAGCTTTCAGTCCAATTGTCCAATCAGGAAGGGTTTTGTACAAACGTGCAACCAAGTTACTTACATTTTCGCTAGATTTCTAACTTACAAACCAGATATTCAAACGCCATTTTCCCAGTTTGGGAGTTTTTGCCAATTTCCTCCCAATTTTTCCCTACAGCATGCATGTCAACCAATAAGCATACATATAAAAATTTCAGGAACCTCATGGGCTTCAGTTTTGATTACTGCAAGATGGGGCAAATGCTACTATCATAGGGATATTGAGAAGATAAACTATGTGGATGTTTCTAATGCAGTGCCTGGAATTTCTCTAGAAAATAAGTGTACATTTCATTTCTCTTATGCCTAGCAAAGAAAAGGATTTATGTATTACCTGGTTCAAATGCCCAAATAGATAGAGGCCACTTTGCTGCTGATCAGATGTACGTAGTTCCTAACTGATCACTTCAGCCCTGAGTAACTCATGCCTTCATGAGAGACTCCTGCCCCATCTAGAAGACTAACACTAGGAAGTCCTTTCTGACAACTGAGATCAGCCTTTGGAGCCATTTAGTTCATTTCTACTTCCTCTATCCCCAAACCATCCTTATGATCAAGGAATGGAACTACCAAGGAGATTTTACTTAAGCCATTAGAAAATATAATATTGGTATTAGAAAAGACTATTTGTTAACAAAATAAATATAATACAAAGTAAACCAATAAATGGGAACTCTCTTTTATTCAGAAGTGTGTTTTGCTACATATAAACCTTACATTGGTCAGG
>VMDO01005490.1:53490-111408 GCA_007922755.1 Pedetes capensis | reverse complement strand
AGCTAGTATGGGGGTGTCTGGGTGGGCGGGGCCTGAAGCTAGTATGGGGGTGTCTGGGTGGTTGTGGCCAGACTCGAAGCTGGGCTTGATCCTCTCCATCTTTTCTCAGGGGACGGCGTGGGCGACGCTTGCCAGGGCGACTTCGACGCAGACCTGGTGGTGGACAAGATCGACGTGTGTCCAGAGAACGCCGAGGTCACCCTCACCGACTTCCGGGCCTTCCAGACGGTCGTGCTGGACCCCGAGGGGGATGCACAGATTGATCCTAACTGGGTGGTGCTCAACCAGGTGGGCGCAGGGCCCCGAAGGTGGTTGGGGGCGCCCAGGACCCTTGCAGTGGACCGAAGCGGGGTCGGGAAGCTTAGGGCCCCGTGGCCGACTGAGGCCCGTCTTCCTTTGGCCTCCTCAGGGGATGGAGATCGTGCAGACCATGAACAGTGACCCGGGCCTGGCTGTGGGTGAGAGGCGAGGAGAGAGGCGGCCGCGCTGGGAGCGAAGGGGGAGTCGGGGGCGTGGCCGCACGGGGGCGTGGCCGCATGGGGCGTGGTCTTGGGGCTGGGCGGGATTCAGGAAGCACAGGGATTGGCAGGGTCTGCTCTGGAGGGGCGTGGCCACAGGGGGAGTGGCGTGTGGGCGTGGTCGAGGGGCTGGGTGGGATTCAGGAAGCACAGGGTTTGGTGGGGTCTTCTCTATGGGCGTGGCGACCCAGGGGCGTGGCCTGTGGGTGGGCCAGGATTCGGGGAGCACAGGGATTGGCGGGGTCTACTCTGGAGGGGCATGGCCAGGGCGGGTTGGCCGGCCTGGCTCTGGCGGGGATGGAGGCCAGGACGGAGGCTGGCATCGTGTCTGGAGGCCCCAGTGCTCTCTCTGCGTCCACAGGTTACACCGCCTTCAACGGCGTGGACTTCGAGGGCACGTTCCACGTGAACACAGCCACGGACGACGACTACGCGGGCTTCATCTTCGGCTACCAGGACAGCTCGAGCTTCTACGTGGTCATGTGGAAGCAGATGGAGCAGACGTACTGGCAGGCCAGCCCCTTCCGCGCGGTGGCCGAGCCCGGCATCCAGCTCAAGGTCCACGGCGTCCCCCGAAGCCGTGAAGGCCCCCAGCGTCACTCCTCTTACCTGGGTTGCCCCAGATTCCAGTCCCCCCAAGTTCGTCACACAAGCCCGGAAACACTGCCCCAGATTCCTCCCACCTTCCTTTAGGCCCCTGAAGCCTCTTCCAGAGCCCAAAGATTTCCAAAGCCCCAAATCCTCCTGCAGAGCCTTTGTTGTTGTTGTTAGGTGCCATCGAGTCGTGTCCGACTCATAGCGACCCTCATAGGGTTTTCAATGGCTCTTTCGGGATTGCCTTAGGAGTGGGTTGCCAGGTCTGTCTCCCATTTTGTGGTGCTGGGAATCGAACTCGGGACCTCAGAGACTGTAGAGTGGCGCTCTACCAACTGAGCTAAATCCCAGCCCGCAGAGCCTTTAGGCCTCAGTATATTGCCGAAGCCTCTCAGCAAATCCCCCACAATTCTCTAGACTCCAGTTTATCCCAGACACTCCACATCTATAGGTCACCGAATCCTGCGGGGACCTCCAGCCTGTCCCCAGACCCGCAATCAGGGCAGACCTCCAATCTGTCCCCAGACCCGCAATCAGGGCAGACCTCCAATCTGTCCACAGACCTGCAGATGTGCTCATGAGCCCCCAGGCCACCACTAACCCCACAATCCATCGAGGAGCCTCCAAGACAGCTTCCTAGTGGCTGTCCCATCCCATAAGGTCCCCTGTCATTCCCCTGTGCCAGGCAGAGTGCTGAGAGCTCAGGTGCTCCGCGAGGCCTCTGACTCCCTTTCCCTGGACCATGGCAGGCCGTGAAGTCCTCTACGGGCCCTGGGGAGCAGCTACGGAACGCGCTGTGGCACACAGGGGACACCGAGTCACAGGTGCGGCTGCTGTGGAAGGACCCCCGCAACGTGGGCTGGAAGGACAAGACTTCCTACCGCTGGTTTCTGCAGCACCGGCCGCAAGTGGGCTACATCAGGTGGGGCCCCTCCCCCACCCATGGCCAGGGCAGTGGACGCTCTGCCTGGCCCCAGGTCCAGGGGAAGAATGCACTCCAGGCCCCCGGTCCCCTTACGTGTAAAATGCAGGAGGAGCCAGCACCAAGTGGGCCTGCGGGTGGCGATGACCCTGGCTCCATGTTGCTGGGACACCAAGGTGCTTTGCTCAGCACCTACTGTGTACAGTACAGGGCCCTTCCTGTCCATTTGCATGGGGAAACAAAGGCACAGGTCAGGGGTGTCCCCTGCTCTGATGCTGACCAGCACCTTTATTATTTTTTACTTTTTTCTTTTCTTTTCTTTCTTTTTTTTTTTTTTTTTTTTTTTTTTTTTTTTTTTTTTTTTTTTTTTTTTTTTTTTTTTTTTTTTTGCGGTACTAGGGGTCGAACCCAGGGCCTTGTGCCTGCATGCTCTGCAAGTGCTGGACCACTGAGCTGCACCCCAGCCGTTTTTCTTTTTTTCACTTTTTTGGGACAGGGTCTCGCTAAGTTATACAGACTGCCTTTGGTCTCGAACTTGCGATCCTCCTGCCTCTGCCTCCCGAGCCGCTGGGATAACAGGTGTGCACCACCGCACCTGGCTTATTTTTTACTTTTTTCAATACTGGGGGTTAAACCCAGGGCCTCATGCAAACTAAACTACACTCCCAGCCCCTTTTTTCACTTTTTATTTTGAGACAGGGTGTTGCTAAATTACGCAGGCTGCCTTTGGCGTGGAACTTGCGATCCTCCTGCCTCAGCCTCCCAAGTTGCTGGGATTTCAAGAGTGAGCCACTGCACCCAGCGAGCCAGTGCCTGTTTTATTTTATGTTTATTTTTTAATGTTTTAAGACAGACTCTTGCCCTGTAGCCCAGGCCGGCCTGGGACTCACCATCCTTCTGTGCCAGCCTTTGAGCCCCGGGGTCCCAGGCGTGGCCACTGCGCCTGGCTCCTCCCCCACCTGGAGATGAGATCTCTTGAGGTTGAGACAGGGTCTCCTGAGGCCCAGGCTAGCCTAGAACTCACCATCCTCCTGCCTCAGCCTCCCCAGCACTGGGATCCCAGACGTGGCCACCGTGCCCTACTTGACCAGCACCTTTGAGAGCAATACAGAGAGGATGGGGGCAGAAGAGGGGACTTCCAGTGCCTCCACTGGAGCCCTGAGACGGGGAGGGCCTGGCGCGGCCTCGCCTCACTGTGTCACGCCTGCAGGGTGCGGTTCTACGAGGGCCCCGAGCTGGTGGCGGACAGCAACGTGGTCTTGGACACGACCATGCGTGGCGGCCGCCTGGGTGTCTTCTGCTTCTCCCAGGAGAACATCATCTGGGCCAACCTGCGCTACCGCTGCAATGGTGAGCGGGGCGGCGGGGAGGGGCCGTGCCCCAGGCCCTTGCAGGCCCTCTCTCACCTGGCGTCTCTCTCTCTGCAGACACCATCCCCGAGGACTACGAGACCCACCGGCTGCGGCGGGCCTAGGGGCCGGGGTAGGGCCACAGCGCTGGAGGATGGCCGCCCCAGCATGGCCGCGAGGGGCCGGCGGAAGAAGAGAGAGGGCTCAGAGAGGCAAATAAAGTGTGTGCGGGGGACTGGCTGGCGGTGGTGTCTGCTGCAGGGCGACAGTGCGGGCCGGCCTCCAGGGGGCCTCGGTCTGCTGGGGACTGTGCAGCCCTGCTGTGGGGGCTCGGAGGCAGGCCCGGGCCTGGACCACGGCGCGGATGGGCCGGGGCTTCCCCCTGCCCTGGAGGATTCTGGGGGCCTCGGCTGCTGATCTCCGTTTGAGGCTCCCTGCCCTGGCTCAGTCTGGGGGGCTGGGATGTGGGGGGCTCAGGCCTGTGTGCCTGAGGTGTGTGTGTGTGCGCGCGTGTGTGTGCGCGTGTGGCCTGTGTAGGATGTAGGGGCCACTTGAGGGAGGAGGAGGGGTAGGAAAAGGGCGGAGGAGTGCCAGGCGTGGTGGCCCAGGCCTCTCATCCTAGTGACTCGGGAGGCTGAGGCAGGAGGATCCAAGTTTGAGGCCAGAGGCAGCCTTCGGAACTCAGCGGGACCCCATCTCAAGACAAAAAATAAGAAATGGGCGGGGGGTGCTGCTCAGTGGTAGGACGCTTGCAAAGCGTGTGTGAGGCCCTGGGTCTGGCCCCCAAGCACTGCCAAAAGAAAGAGAGGAAGAGGCAGAGACGAAAACATTGGATTTTTATTACATTTCATTACAAAGGATGCAAAGATACAAAGACAAAAGCGTCTGTGCCAGAGGACGGGCCAGGGGCGGCCGAGTGTGCCCTGAGCCGCCCGCCCCGCCTGCCTGCCTCGGCGCCCCCGGCCCATGGCGGACCCACGTGTACATGCTGGGGGCGGAGCCAGCCTGGGCACGGAGGGGCGTGGGGCCAGCGGATTTGCATATATCAGAGGGGCCACCCCGCCCGTGGGAGACAGGTTCCTACCAGGGGCCATGAGGGGCCTGTGGACCACCTGGGCGGCCAAAGCCCACCCTCCGGACCGGGCGCAAGGTCACAGCCACGTCCCCGTGCCCCACGAGGTCAGAAGCGCTTGACAGGCCAGCCTGGGCTAGGCTGGGCATGGGCTGCCCCCTAATTTCCAGAGCCACGCGCGTCAGGGCCAACGCCCACTCCTACCCGTGTCCCCGGTTCCTGGGGAACAGGTGTCAAGCGGTGTGGAGGCCGGAGGCGCAGGAGGGCACTGAGCCAACCACAACCAGCACCAGCCCGAGGCGCAGCCCCCGCCTCGCACCCTGAGGGCCTCGAAAGGCGGCAGGAGGGAACCTGAGGCTCAGGCCACACGGAGCTCACTCCCGCCCTGCGCCTGCATGAGAGCCCCGGCTCCCGGGCCTGAGGGTGCAGCCACCCCGCCTGTCACTGGGGGAGAAGGGTGTCAGCAGCCAGCGTAGGTGGCAGACACTTGTGCCATATCAAGGGCCACGGGGACCCTGGCCCAAGGGACGACTGTCCAGGGCCTTGAGTCACACAGAGAGGCCCTGAAGGAAGTGGGCCCAGGAGCACAGGCGCCACGGGCGCCAACTGCCCCCACTCATATTGGGCCTGGAGTGCCCGAGGGACTGAGTCCCCGGGGCCACGTGCGGAAGGTTCCAGCAGCTACTGCTCCGTCACCTGCAGTGCCACGTGCAGGGACCGTGACCCAGGCCCAAGGCCGCCTCACTACCATTGACCATGGGGCCCCACGTCACACCCGACACCGAGGCCCTGTGGCCTCACACCAAGACTCCTTCAGGACCCAGTGCAAATGATGGCCTCGCTGCCAGGCCCCACCACACACAGCCTGCTCGGGTGCACAGGGCGATCTTTGGAAACGGGGAGCTTGGAATCTGGGTTGGGTTGGAGATGGGGAGGGAGGGTTAGCAAGGAACCAGCTAGAGGCCTGCCAAGGCCAGGAGGCTGGAGGCACGGCTGGGGCTCCGCTAGGGAGGGCCTTAACACGGGCAGCCGCCCCTGCCGCCCCAGCCTCACCTGACCCGCCACGGGCCTTTGGCCCGCTCCTGTTCCACGTGACTGGGCCACAGGGAGCTCCTGAGAAACAGTCCCCGGCTCCTGGCACACGGCTCTGTGCCACGTGGGCCTCCTGAGGGGGCCTCGCGGCTAAGCGTCCTCCTGGGAGCGGGGCTGCCTCAAGAAATCAGGCCAAGCTCCTGGATAGGCTCAGAACCTTTAGCCAGACCCCAAGAAGGCGATGGCAGAGAGGGGTATCCTGGGCGGGCCCGGGTCAGCACACGGCCTTCTTGGGACACACAGAGGGGCTTGGTCCAGCTCCATGCCTGGCCTGTGAGTCTCATGCGGGAATTCACTACTCCAGGGGTTGGGGGGGAGGTAAACTGAGGCAGACAGGGCATAGTGTTCTCCGGAGCGCCCCTGTCTTGCTTTTGCCCTGGGGGAAAGGATGGCACAGCCGAGGGACTTTGGCCAAAGTCAGCAGGGGACGGGTGGGGTGTGGGGAACCACCTGGCCTGGCCTGGCCTGTGGCCTGCCTGGGGCCGAGTGCCCAGGCTCGTCCCAAGCAAGCGAGGACACTGGTAGCGCTCTATGTACACGCTGCAGGGACTCCTGGGTGGCCCCTCACGGCGCAGCAATTCGGAAATCACAGTATTTTCACATTACAAAGCAGGCAGCTGAGTCCCTTAAACTCTACTTCCCACCTACTGCGTGCTTGGGATGGAGCCCAGGGCCCCGGGCATGCGGGGCAGGCGCTGGGGAACGGAACCCAGGGCTTCACGCATGCTCAGCAGGCGCCAGTGGGGGAGCGGGCGGTTGGGCGGAACCCAGGACTTCGCACGTGCCCGCAGGCACTGGGGTGGGGGTGGAATCCAGGGCCTTTGCGCATGCGCGGCAAGCGCTCTAGCGCTCTAGCGCTGGGCTGCAACCGCGGCGCTTTAAACTGTCTTGTTTCGGAGAGTCTTGGCAAGTCAGAGTGGTGCCTGACGTCAAGGACGCCAGAGACGACCACGCAAAGCCCGCTCAGAGGGCGTGGACTGTTCCAGAACATGGGGACACTGGCCCTAGCCCCTGGCCCGGCGCCGGGGACTAGCAAGGCCCTACACCTGCCCAGGAAGCTTTGGCCTCGGTCCCTCAGGGCCTCAGTGGGAACGGACCTTGGCGATGAGCTGGGGCTGCCACGTTAACGCAGCCTCGCCTGTGCGCCAGGCCGCGGGAGGCTGGAAACGGCCCCGAGCCTGGGGTGCTCAGGCTGCCACGTCCCGGCTCCCCTGCCTGTCGCATGGAGACCTCGGCAGGGCGCCGGCCAGGGGCTGCGTGGGAAGTGGGGACCGCCGAGGCTTCCTCGAGGGGTCCCTCACGCCTTATTTGAAGACTGCATCCAGGCGGGTTGCATGTGATTTTATTAAGGCCATTTTTTTTTAAAGTCCTACGTACAAGTCTATCGGTAATCAAACCCTCCTATGTACATGTAGTTTTTCTTTAAAAAAAAAAAGGAAGGAAGGAAAAGAAATGTCCCCGCTCTTTGCTCCCAGCGTCCACCATGGTAACAGAACGTGCCTGGGACCAGGCGAGCTGGACGGGCCGCCGCTGTGACCCCACCCTGGCCCGAATGACAGGCGGCGGCGGGTGTGAAGCGACCAAGGGGAGCCTTCTGGTGCCAGTGGCCACCTGGCTGCCTGAGGAGGGAGAGGGAGGGGCAGAGGCTAAGGGTCAGACTCAGACCCTGAGGACGGAGGTGCCCAAGACCCCGACAGAGGCGGCACAAAGAAACGCACCCAGCAGGCGACAGCCCAGTGGGTGGAGGGGCGCACACAGCGTCCAGGTATGACCTGGGCGGGAGGAAAGACCTTCAGACCCCAAGGTGGCCGACAAAAACCAGAGCCAGCCCCACGGCCCCCGCTGCGAGGACGGAGGGTCAGGGCAGCCGCGGCGCAGAGAGCCCAGCTGCTGCTGGCTGTGGGGCCTTTAAAGTGCTCCTCCCTGGGGCCGGCGGGGACCGGGGGAGCCAGGCAGGCAGAGCTGGGTCCCTGAGACCCTCAGGAAAATCTGAGGCTTCTCCCGAGAACCAAGGCCCCCATGTCCAAGTCATGGACGCTGGCGTCGCTGACCTCGGCCCTGACACCGCGCCCCAATTTCTGGGTCGTTCCCTCCCGGCCTCACCTGCCCCGAAGCGGCTTGTTTTGAGCAATTGGGGGTGGAGGCGGTGGAGGGGTGAACCCACAAAGTCTGGGTGCACGGCTCGGGCTGGCACGGGCAGGCAGCTGAGGGCGTAATCGGCCCCCGTTTCCAGTTAGCTTAAAAACTAGGTAAGGGAGGAGCTGGGGTTATAACAGCATGCTGTCAGGCAAGGGCAAGGGTTCAGCTGCTTCGCCTACAACCGGGATGGAGATACAAACCGAGGAAGAAGCAAAAAACAACAGAAGACTCCCTGGCCGCCTGCCCCCGGCCTGGGCGGGCCTAAGTAACAGTATGCGTCCGTCATGGATACGGCGGGGCTGCCAGGGCAGAGGCAAAGGGCCGGAAGAGCCCACTGTCCCCTCGGCCCGGCTGGCCAAGCGTCTCCCCATAAAGGGGGTGAGAGGAAGGCCCGGCCGGGCGGGGAGGGGCTGGGCGTGGGCTGAGCAGGTGCAGCAGCGGGGCCGCGCGCTCCGCCCAGGGCTCTGCGCGAGCTCAGGAACGCGGACGGCCGTCCAGATCACGTTTGATCCACTTCCTGCTGGCCCCTCTGCGCCGCCCCTTCCCCCTTGGGCAGGGTGGCCCCGCTGTCTACCTGACCACAGGGCGGTGGGGAGGACAGCGACGAAGAAAGGCAGTGAGAGCTGAGAACAGTCGGAGGTGGCCCTTGGCCACGCGCCCCCCGCTCCCCAGCCTGCCCGGCCTGCTGCCCAGGAACAGCGCTCTCAGCATCCGACAGGGGGCCACGCACCCCAGGCGGGGGCGAGGGGGGAGGGCAGGGGGTCTGCGGGAGCAGGGCGCTCGTGGCCTGCGGTCCCAGCCTGCCCCCGGACGGACGGACGGCCCAGCACACAGCCCGCGCTGGGCTTCGCCGGGCGGTGAGTAACCGGGGGTCAGGCTGGCGGGGGGCGCTTGGCAGCATTGCAAGCTCAGAATCACAAGCTCGGCCGTGCGCGAGGGACCGGCGCAGGGTGCCGGGCGAGGCTGCTCACAGCCGGTCCATCCGGAAGGTGTCCTCGGTGGCCGGGTCGGCCAGGACCATGTCGGGGTCGTTGAGCATGTGCAGCCCGTCCAGCGTCAGCGGGTCGATCTTGAGCTCGTCCAGGGGGAACTGGCTGTCCGAGTCAAAGCTGACGTCGCTGACCCCGGCCAGGGTGCTGGTCAGTTCTTTAGACAGGCTGGGGGGCGACTCTCCTGTCACTGATGGGTGGGGACAGACGGCACGGCTTAGCCCTGACCCTGCGGCGCCGCGAGCCACAGTCTGCAGCCCTCGCCATCGGGGGACCAGGCCCCACCCAGGCGATCCTCTCCTCCAGGGCCACGTCTGGGGACACTGTGGCCGTCACACCTAGGAGCCGGGGCCACTGCCTTCAAGGTGGAGACCAGAGATGCTCAACACCTGCCAGTGCCCAAGACGGGGTCTCCCAAGATGCTGTGGGCGCCACGGGCCGAAACCCCAGGGCCGAGGGCTGTCGCTGACAGATGGCACTGTACCCTGGCAGGGCTGGGGCTCCTGCTCCGCCAGGTTCAGCCACGGGTGGACTGAGACGTGGGCTGGGTGAATGTGGGTGTGGGGGGACCCTCCCTGCCACACGTGGCTCCTGCCTCTACTGTCGCGGGGCTCCCATTTCCAGACGGGGCAATGGGTGTCAGAGTCCACCCTCTGGGCTGCCGGGGCGGCCACGGGGGCCACGTTCTTCTGCAGCCCGTGGGTCGCCTGGGGCTGAGCCCTCAGGGTGGGGGGAGGCGCCAGACTCTGCGCGAGAGCCAGACCCAGGGCACCCCCTGGAGACGCTGGCGCAGACCACAGGGCTCTGCGTGTGGCACCTGGGCCTAGCCAGCCATCTCTGCCTCCCTCCTGGCTCGGAAGGAAAAGCCAGAGGGGTTTTTTTTTTTTTTTCAGAGCTAGGGACTGAAGCCACAGCCTCCCACATATGTGCCAAGCCCTCCACCAAGGAGCTGCGTCCTTAGCTGTGCAAGAGCCAGGATCTGCCAGGCACAGTGGCGCATGACTATAACCCCAGCGACTCGGGAGGCTGAGGCAGGAGGACCGCAGGTTCAAGGCCAGAGGCAGCCTGCGTAACTTAGAAAGACCCTGTCTCAAGGTCAAATGTAAAAATGGGCTGGGGGTGCAGCTTAGTGGTGGAGCACTTGCAAGGTATGTGCAAATCTCTGAGTTCAGCCCTCCAGGGCTGAAAAAACAAAGAAAAAGAAAAAGGAAAAGGAAAAGGAAAAAAGAAAAGGAAAAAAAGCCCCAATCTGTAGTAGGGGTGGCCGCTGGACAGTCTACGTTCTGGGCTGGATGGAGCAAGGACTTTGTCACATGTTCTGTGCAGAACAGAGCTGGCCTGTCCCTGGGGTGCTGGGTTCAACTGGCTAAGGTCAGACCAGAGCCAACCGGTTGGGAAAGTGGCCAGCTTTGCCGCAAAGGCAGGGCATGGGACACCTGCCCCAGGGCCAGGTGGGGGTCTCTGCGCTAGGGAGTGAGTCAGGTTTGAGGCAGCGGGAGGATGATCTGAATGAAGGTTTCTGGGGTGCAGGGAGGTGGGAGTCAGGTTCAAGATGGAAGGAGTAGGATCGGAGACAAGTTCAAGGTAGGGACAGGGGATGGGAGTCAAGTTCAGGGCGGGGGTCAGGGGGTCGGGTGTCAAATTCAAGGTGGGGTCAGACAGATGGGAGCCAAGTTTGAGGTGGGGGTCAGGGTGATGGGACCCATGTTCAAGGTGGGGACAGAGGGATCAGAGTCAAGTTTAGGGTGGGGGGCGAGGGATGGGAGTTAAGGTAGGGGATTGGGGGTGGGAATCATGTTCAAGGTCCCTGCCTCTTTCCCTCCAGCCTGGGCATGGGAGACCCCACTTCCTTTGCAGGGAAGGTGAGGGCTGTGGGAACAAGAAATCCCGCAGCCCCTGAGAGCTCGGGAGAAGAGGCCATGATGGAAGGGAACAGACCCTGTGCTCAGGATGGAACTCGTACTTGGCGATCCCTGATGAGCCCCCAAGGGAAATGGGAGACAGGGCACAGGTCACCTGGCGGATGCAAGGACACAGCCTCAGCCCCGTCACACCCCCACCACAGGGCATGGGGATGTGAGCCTCACCTGTGAGGATGATGTTGGGGATGCTGCTGTGGCTGGAGTAGCCCAGCTGTGGCGAGTCCTGCAGGCTCCCGTGGCTGCTGCTGAGGCCCATCACGGCCGCCTGGGAGTAGCTGAGCGTGGAGCCCGGGCTGTACAGGCCGCTGGAGCTGATGGCGCTCTCCATCATGTTGAACTGCTCCAGCTGGGGAAGGAAGCAGCGGGCCGTGAGGGCCACGGATGGCCCAGGGATGCCTCCCCCGTGGGGGGGGCCTGGCATCCAAAGTGGCCGAGGACCCCGACCCCAAGGCTCCCGCCGTGCAGGGCGTGCTGGATGGATGGATGGATGGATGAGCAAGCGAGAGACCAGCTCCAGGCTCAGAGGCCCCGCCCAGCCCGCCCGAGCCTAGGTTCCGGGACTTGAGCCTGCACACGAAGCCAGTGCAACCTCCCAGCGACCCCATGGGCTTGGGCCACGCCAGGGCGCCGCCGCAGCCCAGACCCTGCCTGGCGCTCAGGGCCCCTTCCTCCCCTCTGCCCTTGAACTGTGTTCTGTGGGCTGGGCACCAAAGCCAGGGGAGGCAAAGCAAACCCCCTTCGCCGGGGCCGGGGCCTCCGCCCTCCAAACACAGGCCTGGGACCTGAGGCAGCAAGGAGCCCTGGGCAGTGCGGCCTGACCCACGAGGCCTGGGTCCCGGCGAGCACCGGCTGTGGGCACGGGCTGGTGGCCTGGGCACCCGCTCACCTGGTGGGACAGAGCATTAGCCTGCCTGGCTGCCATCTGCTGCTCATAGTACGCGTCCCCAAACACGCTGCCCAGGGTGGAAGGGTGCTGCAGACAGAAGAGAGGCCCGCTGTGGTCAGACACTGGGACCTGGCCGGGCCGGGAGGGGCTGGGCAGGAAGCCGGTGCCTCCCACAGCTGGGCTGGATGGGGACAGAGGCCCAGGAGGACACGTGGGATGCAGAAAGCCGATGGTATCCACCTCTGGGTACTGAGGAGGTGCCAGTGCTGGATGACAGCTTCTCTCCACCCTCTGGCCCAGGGAGCCTGGGCATCCCACGCTTCCGCAATTGCTGTCCCTGCCTCTTTCCCTCCAGCCCGGGCATGGAAGACCCCACTTCCTTTGCAGGGAAGGTGAGGACTGTGGGAACAAGACATCCCACAGCCCCTGAGAGCTCGGGAGAAGAGGCCATGATGGAAGGGAACGGACGCTGTGCTCAGGATGGAACTCGTACTTGGTGATCCCTGATGAGCCCCAAAGGGACATGGGAGACAGGGCACAGGCCACACAAACTCCACAGGACAATGCACAAAGCTGGTCACCAACTGAGTGAGCACAGAACAGGGATGAGGGAAAGGCCCCTGCCTGCAGCTGCCCACCTGCAGGACCCCTGGGCCCGTGGAGGTTCCCACACAGCTCTAGTCTAGCCACCCAAGGCCAGGCGGGCTCTCAGAGGCGGGGGACAGGGCTGTCCCTGAGACAGCAGCAGGGGCTGGGGGCCTCGTGGGGGGTGGAGATGGAGCCTGGCTTGGATGGGGAAAGAAGGAGATGGACGGCTGTATACCAGAGTTCCCTAAGGAATGAGATTTCAGAAAACCACCCCAGCTTGGACACCTGGTAGTGTTTCCGAGGCTGGGTGCTCAGCCTGTCTCATTGTCTGTGGGACAGTGTAGCCCTAGGAGGCCACCGAAGCTCTGCCACTCCTGGCCGTTCCAATCGTGTGTGCCCAGCACATCCCCAGGAGAGACCGTCTCCACAGAACCAAGGCCTTGGACCACCGCCCCATCTGAGCTTTGTCTAGAAAGAGCCTCATGTGCTTGGACAACCCAAAGCTGGAGTCTCAGGGCCTGGTCACTGAAAGCGGTTGGCCGCAACCCCAGCAGCTGCTTCAGGTGGTCATCAGGCCAAGAGCAGAAAGGGAGAGATGCCCACCCCAGCTGCCGGGGACGCGGGATGAGGAATGCTCCATTCAGATGCCAGGAAGAGATAAAAGGTGGCTTGGACGAATGGACGAGCAGGAGGCAAAAGCTGTGTGATGCCCTGAAACCCCACAACTTCAGGGCCAGGGCTGTAGTGCAGCAGAAGAATGCTGGTGAGCACCTCTGAGGCCCTGGGTTCCATTCCCAGCCCCCTGGAAGGGGAAAATACCAGGCATCTGGAGTCAATCTTGGCTGTTAAAACTGGGGGACTTCAGCTGGGCACCGTGGCACACACTGCCATCCTAGCGAAGTGGAAGGTTGAGGCTAGAGGCAGCCTGTACAACTTAGCGAGACCCTGTCTTGAAATAAATTAAAAAGAGGCTAGGAGTGCAGTTCAGTAGTAGACCGCTTGCAAAGTATATATGAGGCCCTGGATTCAACTCCAAGTACTGGCTATATATATAAAAACGTCAACTGGGCTGGGGATATGGCTCACTCACAGGGAATGTACCTAGCAGGTGTGAGGCCCCAGGTTCCATCCCTAGTACTGGAAAAGAAAATAAAAAATACAACCAGGTATTTGGTGTCATCTTGGGCTGTCAAAGCTAGGAAGTCTGGGGGCTTTATTGTTCTGGACCTTAGTTTCTATATCAGGAAAATAAGAACAAGGACCCTCTGGCTGCTGGTTGGCAGAATAAAAGAGTTGGGTATAAAAGCATGATCTGGGCTGGGGTGTAGCTCAGTGGCAGAGTGCTTACCTAGCATACTTAAGGCCCTGTGGTCCAACCACAGCATTGCAAAAATGAAACGACACACAAAACTCCACAGATCCAGGTTTTGGAAAAGGAGCTGCAAGGTTTTGGCTGCTTTTGCTCGTAAAAGGGAGGTGAGCAATGGTTGGTTTCTCATCAGCAGCTGGAGACCTCACTCAAGTTTGGGGACTAGGCTTCTGAGATGATACCTGATCCAGTGCTCTTGGCCTTTGACTCAGAGAGGCCAGGCACATACAGGTGCTGAAGGCTATGGCTTCTCTTGTGAGGCTGCCCTGGCCTCTCGGGGTCAGCTCGGCGTAGGGGGAAGAGGTCACACATGGAACTGAGACCCAGTGCCCAGCTGGTACAGACTCAATGCCCAACTGAAGCTGGATGTGGCAGGTGTGGGGAGTGCGGGGAGGGGCATGGTATGGCCAGGTGGCCCATGGATCCATTAAGCACATCCCTACAGGCAGGAGGCCATGTCTGGCCTCGGCCTGGCACAGTCAGCCTCTGTCCCTCTTGTCTCTGGCTGGGGCCTGATGGTCTTGTGGTCACCTGCATGAGCTGCCTGCTTCTCAACCCAGCACATGACGGATAACACTCACAGACACGGGCTCCATGAGACACAGCACATGCTGCCCAGGCCACGCAACCTGCTCTGGTTGAGACTAAAGAAGGAATGGACCCCTCGGGCGACTCAGTGGAGAGAAACCCCCCCACCCCCTGCTCCTGCCCTGTCTTGCCTGGGCACTCCCTCAGGTGGGGGGCTGGCCACCCGCTCTCCCCCGGCCTCGCTACTCCCCTCCCCCAGGGGCCCCACACATGGAAACCAGGGCATGTGGACACGAGGCTGACCCTAGACGCCGCGGGGCCACCACCGTCCTCCACACCTGCGGGCGCAGCAGGGGCTGCTGGGAGGACTCGGTGACGGGGGCCGATGACCCTGGAGGCTGAGAGCTGGAGGCAGATGGAGCCTCACATCCTCAGCTCTGCCACCTCAAGGCACGTCACGTCCCCTGGGATGAGCCTGACCCCAGGCCTGCTGGGGCCCCGGAGGGACGGCAATGCTCCCATCTGTAGCGGGGAAAGGAGATTCTATTCGGGGCCTTGGGCACAGCAGTGGCTTTTAGGAACTTCTCAATTTGGTGACATTTTAGGATGGGGTGGCACCAGAGTTGTGTGTGGGGTCACCTGGCAGGTGTGCGTGGCATATGCTGCTGTTGTTAGGTGCCATCAAGTCAGTGTTCGACTCAGCAACCCTACGTGCCAAGTGCGAAACACCACTGTCAGTGCTTCTCTGCTGTTCATAGGGTTTTCAATGGCTGATCGTTTTTTGGGAGTGGGTTGCCGGGTCCGTCTCCTAAGCCTACAGCACCTGGTGTTCCCAGGCGGTCTCCCAGCTGAGGACTAACCAGGCCTGACCCTGCTCAGCTTCTGAGATCTGACGGGATCGGATGCAACTGCACTACGGTTGCTGGCTGGATGGAATATAGGGGCTCCTAAGGCTGAGACATTGACCCCAGAGTTAAATACAACCCAGAGTGGTAGCAAGTCAGGCCCCCCAGAGAAGCAGGGCCAAGGGGGCTCTCAGAGACCTGGACCTGGAGGGCGCAGGGGGTCTGGGCTTCCACTGCACCAGGTTGGCAGGGAAGCCAAGGGGTTCCTCCTCTTGGGCGGAGGGGCAGGCAGGGACTGAGGAGGTGGAACACCCTACCTCCTGGAGCCTGGCACTGGGGGCTACAGGGGGGCCGAATGGGCGTGGCCTCAGAGCCGCCCACGGAATACGTTCTGGTGGCTAAAGGACACCCAAGGGTCCACGAGCCACCAGGGCCCCAGCAGCAACTAACATCTCCGATTTGGCCAAGGAGCTGGCTCTCGGCAGAGGCCTAAGGCTGGGTGGGAGGCTCGTGGCCTCAGGGGAGGCCAGATGGGCACGTGTGCGGCTCTGGGCTGATGGAGCGGAGGGGATGGCGTGGAGGGCGGGTGAGACAGACAGCAGTGGGTACACAGGACAGAAACAGGGCCACGGGGGGCAGAGGGGCCCTTACTTGTGGGGAGCTCCCGGGGGAGAAGCCTTGATTGGAGACCGGCGAGGTGGGAGACTGGTTGGCCGGGGAGCCGGCACTAGTGCGGTACTGCTGCAGAGCCGGCGCCTGCGACAGAGACAGGTAAGCACCCGCGGCGCCCGGCTGCCCAGAGCGGCCTTGCCCCACGCCGCCCCCAGGCTCCGGCACCTCAAGGGCAGCGCCACCTATGGGTACCACGGGCCACGGGAGCCCGAGCTCTGGGCTGGGGGCCTCTCTGCAAACTCCACTTCTCCACGGCGGGCAGGGGCTGTGGAACCCAGCACAGGGCACCCGACACCACGGGCCACGGGCAGCGCTGACCTGAGCTTGGCTCAGCCCCCTTCAGAGGCAGACGGCTGCAAAACCACATGCCCACATGGCCCTGAGCACCACCTGGATACGCACGCCCACAGCCATGTGTGCGCTGCCCAGACTCACACATGCACACCTGCCCATGTCCACGCACACCGAGACACGCCCCCATGCACACCCGCCCGGACATCCACGCCGACACATCGCCACGCACCACCCACACACGCGACACCCCCTGCCCTGCACACCCCACACCAGTTCTCACACGTGCCGGCGCACACCGTGCACTACCAGACACGCCACACCACCTCACATGTGCACACCCAAGCACACCCGCTCCCACCCCACCCGGACACCCCACCCGCCTGCTGTCCCCTGCCCACACCTGCCCCCACAGCCCTCCCACACGCGTGGTCACGCAAACGCGTGCGTGCACAGCCACACATGCCCACACTGACACCGGGTGCCACACCTGCCCACGTAACGCACCACACGTGCCTGCACCCACCCATGCATACATGCGTGCGCATGTGCACGCCCCTGGCACACACGCACACGGCAATACGTGCACCCGTACCGCCTCTGCACGCGCACGTGGACGCATTCATCTGCGCGCACCGCCGTGCGCACACACGCTATACCCACATGCGTACATGCCGGTGCGTGCACTCCCACACAGGCATATGTGTGCGCATTCACACGACACCCACACCCGTGCACACCCACAGACACGATGCACACACAATTGTACACAGCCGCCCGCACCGCCCACTTGTGCAGACTCGCACACGGGAGCCACACCCGTGCCCACTCACACCCACAGTACAGGCGCGCGCGCACACACGCGCAGGCGGGGCCCACGCTCTGCTCCTGACTCCCCTTGGCTCTGAGCCCGGGCAGGTCCCCCACTCCCCGTGACCTCTGTGGCTACACAAGCCAGGCCCAGCTCAGAGGGGCCAGCCTGGCCGCAGAGGCGGCTCGGGGACGCTGCAGACTCCCGGCAGGGGCGGCCCCACTGCAAGTATCCCCTGGGACAAGCCTGCCTGGGTCAGGGCCCCCAGGGGGACTCTGAAAGCCCCCGCCCTGACCTGCTCAAGGCACCACCACAGCCCTGACAGCTTGCGGACAAGCTGGACCAGGTTCAGACCTGGATTCAGAGCCCCCTCTGGCCCCCCACCCCATCCTGGCCATGCTGTGTGCCTCGGGTGAGCTGCCTGACCTCTCTGAGCCTGTCACTCAACAGCCTAGGGGCCGATTCCCCTGTGGATCTTTCTGAGCGTGTGGGGTGGGGGTGTCCACCAGCAGTGTGTGGGTGACGGAGGGGCCAGTGTGGTCACTTGGAGATGACCAGCCCGGACCTGGGCAGAGCTGGGAAGGAGGAAATGACCCCAGGACATTCTTATTCGGTGGGTCCATGCAGAACTTCACAGCAGAGGTGCCAAGCCTGGCCCCGTGGAGGCTCGTGGTCCCTGGAGGGGCCACCTCTGCGCCTGGCCTGGGCACCCTGTGCCTGCCACGACAGCCCAGCTCCCAAGAGAGGTCCCCAGGCCCCGTGGTTCCCAGCAGAGGTAAAGCGGGGGTCACGTCGTCTGGGGTCCCCGGAGGCGTGTCCTCCATCAGAGCAGCTGGGCCCCTGCCTGCCCTGCCCAGGTCAGGCAGCTCTGGAGGTGCAGGGGTTAAGCCCGTCACACCCCAGCCCTGTCACCACAGCTGGCCCTGGGCAGCAGGAGGCGAGACCTGAGCTGGGGCCTGGTCACAGGCCACGGGGAGCGAGCACCCGCTGCCCACAGGCTCTGTGCTGCCTCACCTTCCACGGGGCCCCCCCGGCCCTGACAGCTGCGCTCTCCTGCCGCACAAGGCCAAGGGCTGGTGCCGCCAAAGGCGAGGTGGCCCACCCTCGGTGGCGCCTAGGGCCAGTGACCCTGCTGGTGCCTCAGTTTCCCCGCCTGCACCTGGGGATAACCTCAGCCTGAAGAGCCTGGGTGGGGAGCCTCACTGAATGCCTGGCAGGGGAGGGGTTGCACCCATCCTGACCCCTGTGACGCCCCACCCCCACCCCACGCCCCAGACCTGGGCTTACCGAGGCGATGTCGATTCCCATGGGTGGCTGGCCTGGGTTCTCCGGGGGGGACTGGGGGAGGGGGGGCGGTCCTGTGACTGTGAGCGGGGGCAGTGGCGGCCCCCGCGTCAGGCTGGCGCTGGGCATCAGGGGGCCGCCCGGGGGGAGGCCCACAGTCACTGGCGGGGGTGGCGGCGCCGGCTGCTGCTGGGACGCGGGGGGCGGCGGCGGTGGGGGCTGGGGCTGGGGCGGCGGCTGCGGCTGCGAGCCGGCCTGCGTGAAGAACGCGTAGGGCAGCTGCTGCTCCAGCGACAGCGCGTCCATGGCCACGGCCTGCGGGGAGGGGAGAGCGCCAGCTGCAGCTTACAGGCAGCGGGGCGCGGGGGCTGCACCGCAGGGAGGATGGCGGTGGCCCGGGGCCAAGTCCTCCAGGCCAGCTGCCCGCGACTGCACCTAAACAGCAGGGCGGGGGGCTCGGTGCCCTGGCTGGGCTCCGGAAGCTGGGTGGGCGCTGCTCCCACCCCTCAGAGCCTGGTCCATCCTGGGGAGGCCGGGCAGGGAGGCTCAGCCGAGACCTCGTCAGTGGAGGAGGAAGATCAGAAGCAGGAAGTTGGGGACAGTCAGAGTCTATGCCGGAACAGTCTACAGCCAAGGTTACCACTGTACCACCCTGCCATGGGATCCCGCCAGATCTCAGAAGCTAGCCAGGGTCAGGCCTGGTCAGTCCTTGGATGGGAGACCGCCTGGGAATGAATACTGGTTGCTGTAGGCTGGGGAGAAGGACTTGGGCAGCCCACTCCCCCAAAACAATGAGCCAGTGAAAACACTATAAATAGCAGAGAAACCCTGACAATAGTGCTGGGCCTGGCTCAGTGTTGGGGAGAGTTTCCTTCTGTTGTACATCAGGTCGCTATGAGTCAGACTTGACTCAATGGCACCTCACAACAATGCTGAAACTCACAGCCAGGGGACCACCTGTGCAGAAGCGTGCAGTCCTGGGGACAGGCAGGCCCAGGAGTTACAGAATATAAGTGCTTGGGAGGCCAGCCTCAAAAAAGCAGTGGGGAGGAAGTTCATGAATCAAAAGAAGTTACCAGAAAGGGAAGAGGCAGGACCAGCCAGCTTGCAAAGGGGCTGGGGCCCAGGGTCCAGACCCCGGTTGAGGAAGACAGCCTTATACACAGACAGACACCAGGCTGAGGGCCCTAGTGGAGAGCGGGCCCTAGCCACGCGGGGGAGCAGAGGATGAATAACTGGATGTAGGGGCAGGTGGACAGCACCATTATGGGTCTATCTGTTTGTTTCTTTGTTTGAATGCAACAGTAAAGTTCTCTATCCGTTCTCCTGTTCCTCCTGGTGGACCTCACCATTCATCCAGAAGACCCCAATCAGCACTTCTCCATCTCTGGAGCACAAGATTGGCCGCCAGATGGGCATGTGACCAGGCTGCTCCAATGAGAGTCTGCCTTGGGACTTTAGATGGAAATAACATAGAGCTGGAGGCACGGCTCTAGGGTGGAGCACTTGCCTAGCAGGTAAGAAGCCCTGGGTTCTAGCCCCAGGACCACAGAAGATAAGTAGATATGTAAATATATAATAAAATAAAAGTAAATTCTCCGAACATCGCATTATGGAAAGTTTCAACCAGACCCTAAAGAAGAGAAAGCAGCTTAATGAACAATCCTCACTTGTACACACTGTCAACAACCACCAGATCTGCCTAGGAACCAGCAGGGCCCAGGGGCGCCACCTGTAATCCCAGTGGCTCTGAAGGTGGAGACGGGAAGATCACAAGTTCAAGGCCAGGCAGCCTGTGCCATTTAGGGAGAGCCTGACTCAAAATAAAAAATAACAAGAGTAGAGCCAGGCACAGTGGCGTGCGCCTGTAATCCCAGCGGCTTGGGAAGTGGAGGCAGGAGGATCGCAAGTTCGAAACCACTTGAGGCAGTCTGCGAAACTTAGGGAGACCCTGTCTCAAAAAGTAAAAAAATGGGCTGGGGGTGCAGCTTAGTGGTCCAGCACTTGCAGAGCGTGCAGGTGTGAGGCCCAGGTTCAACCCCCAGAACCGCAAAAAAAAAAAAAAAAGAAAATTAAAAAAAAATAACAGAGTAGGGGTGCAGCCTGGTAGAGCACTTGGCAACGCCCTGTTCAACCCCCAAGTACCACAAAAAAAGAAAAAAAAAAGGAAGGAAGAAAGAAAAAGATCTGCCTAGAACAGGCACAGGGGACTCCAGGGCCACTGACCTCTATTTTCTGTGTGTTTGGAAATTTGTTGATAAAGCAAGAAAGCATCAGGAACGTTCTCCAGGTTCTGCAGCCTCTCAGAGGCAGAGCTGAGCCCCACCTCCCCCACCCCCCGGCCCCGCACCTGAGTGATGGGTGACAGCGGGGACAAGGTGGGCGACATCTGCTGGGCCTGCTGCCGCCTCGCCTCTGTGCTCAGGGACAGGGGGCTGACACCGGCTGGCCGGTGCTGCGGCGACGAAACAGGTGTGCTCATGCCTAGAAAGGAAGAGGGAGCAGGCTAAGGAAAGGCCTCCCACACATGCAGGTCTGAGGACCCCAAGAGCCGATCCTGGGGTGCCCCTTCAGGGCCCCAACTCTGACCACCCCAGAGGTTTCCCTGGACTAGGTTCTCCTGTTCCTCCTACCCAATCGGCAGTTCCCCCATCCCTGGAGCACAAGATTGGCTGCCAGACAGGCATGTGACCAGGCTGGTCCAATGAGAGCCTGCCTTGGGACTTTAGATGGAATTCCAGGAAGGGCCGTCTGCAGTTGTTGGGATGGGGCAGAAGAGCTGGGGCGCAGAGACAGCATTGGGCCACTATCCAGCCTCGCTGGTACCTCCTGGCTTCAGAAGGCAACAAATCTTTATGGCTTAAAATGGCTTGCTTTACGGTTAGCGTCAAGCGAGTCCATCCTGCCTGGTGCTATGCATTCAACAGCTTTCCCGCTCTTCCCGCCCCTGAACCGTGAGTGTGTCTGTTCCTGTAACTGCTGCTCTTGGCCTCCGGATGACCTGCATCCGTGTCCCACATGCCAGAGTGCCCCACGGAACTACAAACAATTCCTTCATCTTTGCCTCTCCCTGGCACAGAGGGGACCCACTTGCTCCTGCCTGGGCTCGGCCGCCCCTCCCCTCACCCCAGCTGCACCAATCCTGTCCCGCAGACTGACGCAAAGGAGCCAGGAGAGGCTGGGTGCGAGGCCGAGGCCTGCTGGGTTACCCTCGGATGCAAGGCCCCCTGATGACAGGGGAGCCCTGGGGACTGGCCTGACCCCGATCTACCCTGGAGACTTGGCTTCTCCATTGGGTGATGACACCCGCTGTCCGCTGTGGTTCCCCAGGAGGCCCTGGTGCGGTCACATGAGGGCTGAGGAGCATTAGGCCCGGTGACTCAGCCCGGAGCTCGGGGCCCTTCCTGCGCAGGGCACCTGGCCTGCCTTGCCCCGGCAGATGGGCGAGCAGGTTTATGGGCCGGAACACACCCAGCGCGTGCCGGGCGGATGACAGCCTGACAGCCGGCAGCTGCACCCTGGGCGCGCCTGAGCCTGCCTGCGCTTCCCCCAGGACGCCAGGGGCCCGCTGCCTCGTGGCCCCTGCTGGGAGCAGCTGGCACCGCCCGGCGTCCAGGGAGCATCGTTAGACACCCTGGTCCCCAATGTGAGGGCCTGACGCAAGTGCTAAGAGCGTGCAGGAGGTGGGTGACGGCCACAGGGCCATGGGGGCCCCCGAGGCAAACCCTGCCATCAAGGCTTTCTTTTCCTTTTCCCCTCTCTTATCACCCAAGGCAAACCCTGCCATCAAGGCTTTCTTTTCCTTTTCCCCTCTCTTATCACCTGCGTGTCAAAGGACTTTTGGTTCCCGTTTTTCTTCTACTCCTCTGCGAGCGGTGTGGGGTTTGGCGGGGGAACCCAAGGCCTTGTGCCTGCTTGGCAGACGCTGCCCCACCAAGCCACCCTTGGAGCCCTCCTGCCTTGAGGTCCAGGACCCTGGCCTGCCAAGCTTTCTGATTCCTGAAGAAAGGACAGAAATTGGTGTTTTTACACCGACTTTCCTGAGTTTTGACTGTGGATTCAAAGCATCTCTCTGTCTCTGTCTCCCTCTCCCTGTCTCTCTCTCTCTCTCTCTCTCTCTCTCTCGTCTCTCTCTCTCACACACACACACACACACACACACACACACGGCATCACGGGCCACATGAAACACACCACCAGCTGGCCTGGCCCTCGGGTCGCCGTTCTCCAGCGTCTGTCCTGAATACAGGAGCGTTTTTAATCCTCGGCTGGGCTGCCAGGTGGGGTCCTGGCCACCACCACCAGAGAGGCCAGCTGGGCAGCCTGGCAGGGTGGCGCTGCTCCACCCTGCCTGCCAACACAGATCACCGTGGAGCAGGAGTGCACGGGGCTGCAGGAGAGATCTGGGGCGGCGGGGAGGGTGGGCCAGGTGGCAGGAGCAGGGCCTGGAAGGACACCCAGGGCCTGCCCTCCGCCCGCGCTCTGGCCAGCAGCCAGGGCCGGGGCTCGGGCGCCGTGGAAGGAGGCCCCGCTCTCCCTCCCGTGGGGGATGATCTGTCCGTGTGCCAGGGGCTGACGGCTCGGCTCGATCGACAAGGTGCCCAGGGAGCAAAGCCCCAGTTGGGGAACGCTGGCCCCCCACAGCTGCCCCGCCTCAGACGTGCACACAGCTGGCTTCCTGTGCTTGTTTAGACTGGAGCGGCTGGAGGTGTGCGGCGCCCAGGCGGGCCTTGGGGGGCTGCCAAGGACCCTCTGGCAGCGGAGTGGGGCTCTGGAGGCTGCAGGAGCGGGGACTGTGGCCTCCGCAGGGGTGGGCAGGGCGCCGACGTGGGTTTCTCGGGGGACAGGCACTGCCTGCAGGGCGGGGTGGTAGGGTCAGCTCCCCTCACTCTGCTCCTTCTAGTCTCCAGGCCATCCCTGGTGTCCACGGCCTGGCAACAGACGCTGTTCCTTCACACCCTGGGCGGGGGGCCTATGCCTCTCCCCAGTTCTCGACACCTCCACCCATCCAGAAGCCTCTGGAATAAGCCAGGTGCAGGGGGCCACGCCCATAATCCCAGCGAGGGCAGCACATTTGCTCAACACAACACAGCAAGTGAAAGCAAGACCGACCAGAGTCCAAGCTCCACCACCTTCCTTCCTTTCTTTCTTTTTCTTTCTTTAAAATTATGTTTAACACCGTTAAAAACTTGCAGTTTAAAAATTTACCATCTTTAAGCCAGGTGCGGTAGCGCACGCCTGTCATCCCAGTGACTCAGGAGGCTGAGGCAGGAGGATCGCAGGTTTGAGGCCAGAGGCAGCCTGCGTAACTGAGCAAAACTCTGTCTCAAGATAAGACATAAAACATGGGCTGGGGGTGCAGCCCAGTGGTAGAGCGCTTGCAAAGTGTGTGTGAGGCCCTGGGTTCAACCCCCAAGTACCACTAAATAAATAAATAAGTAAATAAAAATAAAATAATCAAGCCCTGGAATAGGGGTTGGGGTGCAGCTCCGTGGGTGAGCATTTGCTGAGTGTGAGACCCTGGGCCCTGTCTCCCCAGCTCTTGGTGAGCATGCGCGAGGCCCGGGTTCTGGACCCGGCATGGGGGTGCATGTGGTAGCTCCCTTGCGGCCCCTTCCCTGTGGGCACCCAGCACAGGGACACTTCAGTGACATTTGCTCCCCAGCGCCCACACCCACCTGGCTCCCACGACAGCCAACGGTCACCCCAAGCTCTGTCTGCAAAGTGCCCAGTGAGCCTCCCCCTCCGGCCAGGCACTCAGGCCCCTCACGCCCCTTTCCCTGGGTTCAAACAAGAGCTTAACCGCGAGACTCTGAGACTCTTCGGGAAACCTGAACAGGGCGCTGCCCACTGAGCTCGGGGCAGAGACAGGGTGGGGCGGCCAGGGCGGCCGGGGCTGCCCTGCGCACCCTCGCGGGGAGGAAGCAGGGGCCTGGAGGATCCCAAGCAGAGGCTGGGTCGGAGCCAGGGAGCAGCAGACAGGAGCTGAGCGGGGTCAGGTCCTGATGGTGGGGCCAAGAGGTCATGAGAGGTCATGCCGTCACCTTGTGGTGGAGGGCCAGAGGGCAGAGGGGTCAAGACGGATCATGTTACCACCCTCAGCAAAGCCACCAAAGGACGGTCCCCAGAGGAGCGGGGAGCACTGGGCCAGGATGCGAGATGTGCCCAGGGGGCCGGCCAAGAGTGGAAGGAGCTCTGTGAAAGCCAGGGAGGGGCCAGGCTGAAGGTGACAAGCGGGCCTCGGCCCGACATGGTGGGCGGTGGCCCTCAGGCCTGGTCTTGCTGGCAGTGAGGGGTTGGGTGAGGAGACATGGGGGAACCCAGCCCCACCTGGCTGGGTCACACGCTCCAGCGCTCCCCAGCTTCCCCCTGAAGCCCCAGGCACCCCTCCACAGTCCTCACATCACTGTCCAATCCCTGGAGGCACCAGGTGCTTCCTACCCCTGGGCCTTTGCACAGACTGCGCACCCGGCCTGGGATGGTTTGGCCCATTAGGCTGTCCCAGCTTTGCCAAGCCTGTGGTGGATGTCACCCACCCCGGGGGGGCGACACCTGGCATTTTAAGGAAGACTCCACAGAGTCCCCTCTCAAATGCTCAGTCAGGGAACAAGGTGACCTGGGCGCCCAAGGGAAATCTTACCCTGGCCAGTGCTGCCGATGCCCAGGTGGGTCAGGTTGGTGGCTAGGTTGCCGGTGCTGCCGGAGGTGCTGAGCGCGGGGAAGGTGGGCTCCTCGGGATCCAGCGGGGTCGGGAGTGGGGACGGGAAGTGGATGTTGGTCAGGTCGGGCAGGGAGCCCCCCGTGTTGTGGGTGGCGGGGATCAGGGCTGTAGTGTTTTCCTGGTCAGCGGATGGGAAGATGCTGGGGAAAAGGCCAGAGAGAGGCAGGACGTGAGCTCCTGGACAGCAGCTGGTTGGTGGGGGGCTTGCCCCGGAAACCGCAGCAAGGACAGCAAGGGACAGGCGGGGAGAACCAGCAGTGCAAAATGATGCCCCGTAATTAAGACCACCATGCTCACGAAACAACCACCGGCTGCACTTCTGTGGGACCTCAGGAGGTGGCCGACCCCAGGCTGGGGCAGGTGGAAAGGATGTGCCCTAGGGACACTTGTGTCTGAAGGGTGGCCAGGGACTAGAACCTGCCCATGATAGTGGCCGGTGGAGCCACTCAGCAGCCCCTTGGCCAGGTCTTGTGGGCTTTGGGTAGGCGGGGAGGCAGCAGGGAATCTATGACCTCCAGGGGGCTGAGAGTTTAGAGGGACCCTGCTGAGACTTACTTGATCCCAGGGACCTCACAGGACTTGGGCCTCGACCCCGTCTGCAAAAGACGACAACAGAGGCTGCAGTGTACCCTGAGGCCTCCTCTGGACACTGTGCTTCCTCCCACCATGGCTTCCCTGAAACCTCCTGTAGGCACTGTGCTTCCTCCCAACATGGCTTCCGTGAAACCTCCTGTAGGCACTGTGTTTCCTTCCAACATGGCTTCTTGTCCCTTCTCTACCCTTTCTTTCCCTGAGCTTACTGGGGACCAGAAAGGCTGGCCCACCTGGGAAGACTGGCAGCCCCATGGGGTGGATGGACCAACCCTGGCCAACTGTAGGGCCAACTCCAGTGCTGCATGGGCAGGAGCTGGTCTTCTAGTCTCTCTCTGGGGCAGCTTGGCTGGGTGGGCACAGCCACAGGGTAGCACGTCCCTTGTCAGAGGAGGCAACCAGGCAGGACACAGGGCGCCACTTTCTTATACCTTTGCTGTAGCCATTATGAGGCAGGTAAGAGAGGGGCTGCTGGAACCCCAGGGCAGGGCCAGGGGCTCGGTCTGTCTCCTACCCTGAACACCGCTCCCAGATCAAGTAGTCAGGGCTCCGGAAGCCCACGGGGGCGAGTCCAGGAGTGGCCACCAGTCTCTGGGGAGTTGGTTGGCCTGTGTCCCTCACAAGAAAAGACACAGAGGCAGGGAAGGTCAGGGTAGTCTGGAGCAGATGCGCTGTGCAGTGCAGAGGACTGCCACCCTGACCTCCAGGGACCCCCCAGGAGGAGTGAGTCCCCTCTGAGTCCCCAGGCGGCCGTGCTACCCCACAGGCCCCAGCTCAAGCCCCTCACGGGACATGGGCTCCACAGCTGGCGTGGCGGAGGCTTTCAGAATACCCTGCCTGCAGTGGGGGGGTCACCCCACCTCGGCTGGGGCCCTCACGGGGTGGGGCCTCAGCAGCCGTGAAGCTCAAGGCCACGGCGTCTGCGCCCTGCCCGCGAGGTTGGGTGGTCAGTGAGGGAAGAGTCAGTCACCAGCACAGTGCTGAGGCCGCAGCATGCCGCCAGGGGCGCTCACGCAGGGCCGAGTCCCCTGCTGCCCTGCGGGTCAGCCCCAGGACAGGGTGCCCAGGGGAACCCTGGCAGCAGGACCTTGGACCCCAGTGTTGCTTCTCTGTGAGCCGGGACGCCAACACCAAACCAGAGAGCAGAGGCAGCGGAGGGCCGCAGACAGGGGCCCCCGGGGACTCTCGCGTGAGCACAGAGGAAGGGGCGCCCCTCTGCTCTCAGCAGACGAGACCAGACAGAGTCCCGTGGGCTAGGGGGGCTCCCAGGGAGTGACGGCCCCTAATTCCCTGCCCGCTGGGGCCCTTGGGCAGACACTGCTGGCTGAGTTCCTCAAGGATTATCAGATGAGCCAGGCAGGAGAGATGCCCCACGGGGAGGCAGCCATGGGGAGGCAGCCATCGGGAGGCCCGAGGGTGGCGAGAGACCAGCGGCCACTAAGCCTCTGCGGGAACGCCAGCCGGACGGGTTTCTACTCGGCCAGGGCCCCTTAACTCTGTGAGTAAACATTTGCTTCATTATCGGATTTCTGCAAAGCACACTGACATTGACTTCCCAAAATAAACTCTGGAAAGCGTTCCACAAAGCCCGGCATGGTGGCGCACGCCTGTCATCCCAGCAGCTTGGGAGGCAGAGGCAGGAGGATCGCAAGTTTGAGACCAGAGGCAGTCTGCGTAACTTAGTGAGACCCTGTCTCAAAAAGTAAAAAAAAATGGGCTGGGGGCGCAGCTCAGTGGTCCAGCACTTGCAGAGTATGCAGGCGCGAGGCCCCTGGGTTCAACCTCCAGCACTGCAAAGAAAAAAGAAAGAGAAAGAAAAAGAAAAGCGTTCCACAGACGTTATGAGAGAGACCAGTGAGCTCTGAACACTACAGAGCGTGGGCCCACCGCTCCCCGCCGCCATCCGGGGAGACACCAACCATCCTTGCTTTCTTTGCTCCCCTTTCCCCTTCTTTTCCTTCTTTTTCTGCAGCACTGGGGGGCTGAACTCAGGGCCTCACGCATGCTTTTGCAAGCACTCTACCCGAGCCGCACCCCCCAGCCTGTTGTTTACTTTTATCTTGAGACAGGGTCTTGTTACGTTGAGCAGGCTGCCTCTAGCCTCGAACTGGTGATCCTCCAGCCTCAGCCTCCCAGGTCGCTGGGATGACAGGCGTGCGCCACGGCACCCAGCTCGTCTCTGCTTCCTTTAGTGCCCGGGAGACATCCAGGTACGCCATGACCTGGCACCCGTCCTCCTGCTACTGGACGTTTAAGTGGCTTTCTCATTCTGGGGGTGGTTAGGATGTCTTTTTCCTCAGTGCGGGATGGACCCCAGGGCCTCCCGTGCACCAGGAAAGAGTTCTGCCATTCAACTGCACCCCTAGCCATAGGCTTTTCTTCTTTTCCCTTTGAGATCGAGGTCACTATGGCGCCCAGGCTTGCCCTGAGCTCCCGGCTTAGGCAGTCCTCCCGCCTCAGCCTCTCAGGTAACTGGGACCACAGGTGTGCACCACCACACCGGATTCCGTGCCTTTATTTTCCCCCTCTAATTGTGAAAACTGTGAGCAGCCCCTTGTGCCAAACTGGAAACACACAGATAGGGATAAAGGATCAGCAGCCCAGCCCTACGCACGAGGACACAGCACCCTCGCGTGTCTCCCTGGGCCTCCTCCGCTGGAGGGTGGATCTGCACGTGTTTTATGTGTTTCTAACTGTTTTTCTTTTTCTTTCTCTACATTTTTTTTGCGGTGCTGGGGACGGAACCCAGGGCCTGGAGCAAGTGCTCACCGCTGAGCCGCACCCCCTCTCCTTCCCAGGTACGCTCGGCCTGCTCCTTCCCACCTGACGCACTGCCATGAGGGCCTCTCATTTCCTTAGCGTTCCCTCAGAGCCCACCTCTCCTGGGGCTGAGGGTAGTCTCCTCATCAAGTCCCCCACTGCTGAGCACCCAGGCTGCTCTCCGAGGTCTGAATGGACAACCCTCTGTTGATGCACTGCAGCCTGTTCCCTCCTCAGCTCACCGCCAGGCAATGCTGGAGGGTGGAGCCCGCTGGGGCCAACACCGTGTGCTGCACTGATGGTTGAGGCCAGGGCTTCCCATGCAAGTGCTTCACCAGACAGCTGTGCTCCCAGCCCTCTTTTTGTTTTGAGTCAGGGTCTCGCTAAATTAAATTATGCAGGCCGGCGGCCTCTGGCCTTGACCTTGCAATCCTCCTGCCTCAGCCTCTGGAGTGCTGCGATGACCAAGTGTGCATGGTGCACCAGCTATTAATGGATTCGGGGGCAGGCTGGTACACTGATTTCCCTCAGAGAGTGAGCAATTTCTTTTTTTCTTGGTGTTTTGAGACAGGGTGTCATTGTGCAGCTCAGGCTGGCCTGGAACTCGCCATCCTCCCGCCTCAGCCTCCCAGAGCAATGGGATCCCAGGCGTGGCCACCACGCCAGGCTCCACCCCCACCTGGAGCCAAGATCTGGAGAGGGTGAGACAGGGTCTCACAAGGCCCAGGCTGGCCTGGAACTCTCCATCCTCCTGCCTCAGCCTCCCGAGTGCTGGGATCCCAGAAATGTGCCACTGTGCTGGGCTGGAATGAACAACGTGTATTCCTAGCCTTTTCAACACAACCTGATTAGCAATAGGCTTAATTTTGTCGTGTTGTTGTTTTGTTTTGCCAGTTTAACAGACGTGCTGTCAAAGTTAAACAGACCTAAGAAACGGTCAGAATTTGGGCGCGGGTGATCCTGAATGAGGTTCACTCCTCAGGGAAGATGAAGTCGCCCCAACGTAGCATCTCCTTATTTCTGTCCAGGCTGGGCTTGAAGAAAGCCAAGAAGAAGAGGCCTCGGATCACCCCCGGGCGCTTACCTTCTTGGCATCCCACGCTTGCTTGGGGAGGTTTTTGTCTGCCTCTGAAGCCGTCTCTTCCATTCCAGGGACTGTTAATAATAACACTGGGGGAGGGGGAAGAGAATCAGAAAGAAATCTGTCTGCAGCAGGGTGATGGCCCCGGAGGACACGTCCCCGACGCACAGTCGCAACCACGATGTGACACAGTGCCCCTCGGCAATTTCAGAGGGATATAGTCAAGCTACAGAAAAAGGATTTCATTAAAAAAGAAAGGAACCAGAGAATGTGTTTTACAGAGAAATGGAAACTAAGGCTCTGGAACCCAAGGTCGCCTCATTCCGCCTCCCACGCAACCAACTCGCTAGGGCCTTGGGGGCACCTGGCGGCGAATCTGCCCAGGAGCCCCTGCCTGTGGCCTGCCCTGGGCCACCAGCACTGACACCCGTGCAGACCCTGTGGCTCATGTCAGTGGGGGTCGGGCTCATCCGCCCTGGGGGCAGCAGCTGGTGAGAGCGAGGACGGCCAGGTTCAGAGCAGGGGAGAAGGACAGGGGAGCTGAGGGGCGTGTGGGCGTGCTCCGCTTGAGGCCTGGGGGCCGACTGAGCCCCTTGCAGACAGGGGGGCATCAACATCTCCCCATTTTCTTTTCCCGCGGTGCTAAGGGCAAAGATCAGGGACCAGCGCACGATGATCGGCAGGCAGGGGTGGGGAATTGGAAACCAGGGCAGGACCCAAGGCCTCGCGCATACTCAGCAGTGTCAAGGGAACAGGGCCTGGCACATGCTCAGCAAGTGTCAGAGGGGCAAGAGCCAGGGCCTCGCGCATGCTCAGCAAGTGTCAGAGGGGCAAGAGCCAGGGCCTCAGAGGAGCAAGAGCCAGGGCCTCAGAGGAGCAAGAGCCAGGGCCTCAGAGGAGCAAGAGCCAGGGCCTCGCACATGCTCAGCAAGTGTCAGAGGGGCAAGAGCCAGGGCCTCGAGCATGCTCAGCAAGTGTCAGAGGAGCAAGAGCCAGGGCCTGGCACATGCTCAGCAAGTGTCAGGGAGCAAGAGCCAGGGCCTCGCGTACACCCAGCAAGTGTCAGGGAGCAGGGCCCAGAGTCTCTGGCATGCAAAGCAAGTGTGTGTGGGTGTGTAAGGCAGGGCCCAAGGCCTGGCGTATGCTCGGCAAGTGTCAGGGAGCGGAGCCGGGGGCCTCACGCACGCGCACCAAGCCAGCACCTGGGGTCCCGGGTATGCCTGGCAAATGCCCCATCAAGGAGCCCCACCCCAGCCCTCCCTCCTTTTCGTTTTGCCTGTTGGTGACTTGGTTGTTCTCCCTTGCAACTCTGCCACGAGCTAGCTGGGAGACCAATTCCTTCCCGCAACCCAGGCTGGATAAGGTGTGCAGGGCAGGGGGGTGCAGGGCAGCCAAGGGAACCCCCACCCATGTCAGTGCCTCGGTCCCACACAGGGCAGCGGGGACAGGTGACCTGTGCGCTCCCACCCCAGGCCAGCTGGACTCTGCGCCGCCAGGGCTCCTGGGCCTTGGCTTCTTCCATGGTCCTAGTGTCTCTGGGGGATGGGTGGTGACATCTTAATGCTCACCCCAAAAAAGCCCTTTGCGGGGGGCGGCCTGGGGAGCTGGCAGGACAGGTGGGAAGCCCAGGCCTCACCCCCAGGTGCTTGGGAGCCCCTCACTCTTCTGCCCTCTGCATTTAAGGGAGTCACCTGTCCAGCCCCCGGCCACGTGGGTACACCCTGAATCCATGAACGGGACCCAGCACGTGTTCACAGGTCTCCAGCTGTGCCACGCTGGCATCCGGCCCTGTCAGATCTCAGAAGCTAAGCAGGGTCGGCCTGGTTAGTCCTTGGATGGGAGACCGCCTGGGAACACTAGGTGCTGTAGGCTTGGGAGACGACCCAGCAACCCACTCCCAAAACAGCCATTGAAACCCCCCTACAAATAGCACAGACACAGTGACATAGTGCTGGGCATGGCACAGTGTCACGTAGTGTTTCATTCTGTTGTCCACAGAGTTGCTGTGAGTTGGATACAACTCAATGGCACACAACAACAATGTGTTTGCAGGGGCTATTTCCTCTGCCTATAAACTCATATACACTCTTCAAAACCCAATTAAAGAAACCCTCCCTTGGAAAGCTTCCCTGATCCCCTCCTCTTGTCCTACTGTCCATGTCTTCCTTTAGACGTCTGTCCATCCATGGGTTGCTGACCTTCTGGGGCACTGGTACCACCAGCGGACCTGCCTGACCCCAGCAAAAGCACCACAGCCCCTGTCCATACCTCTTTTTTGGTGTGCATCCGGGGACCCACCAGTAAAGGATTCTGACGGGCTGGGCGTCATTGTGCTCTGGTGGAGGGCGGAGTCAGAGTTGGTCCTGGGGGAGGAGAAAGGCAGTGAGGCCCCGGAACAGGAAGGGGCAGCTCTGCTCTGCTCTGCTCTGCTCTTCTCTTTTCTTTTGTGGTCCTTGGGGGTTGAACCCAGAGCCTCACACATACTTGCAAGTGCACCCCAAGCCCAATTTTTATTTTTTATCTTAAGACAGGCATTCGCTGTTATGCGGGCTGCCTCTGGCCTCCAACCTGGGATCCTCCCGCCTCCGCCTCCTGGCTTGTTGGGATCACAGGCGTGAGCCACTATGACGGGCTAGGAAGGGGCTGTTCTGACCCCATCCACGCGAGAGACGGTGAGCCGCACACACCACGTCTAGGGTACAATGCCCGGGACGGGGCGGTCGCTAGCGGTCACTCTGCTGTGCCACAGTAGAGGCCTAAGGGCATCATTTCAGAATCACTGCGCTGATGGCAATGTGCATGGAGCCTGGGGCACCAGAAAGCAGCCAGAGACATCCCTGGGTCCCTGGCAGAACTGGAGAACCTCCCGCTGGGATCGCAGGCGGGGCCACTGCGCACGGCTCCGCCCCCACCTGGAGCCGAGATCTCAGGAGGCCCAGGCTGGCCTGGAACTCGCCATGCTCCCGCCTCAGCCTCCCCAGTGCTGGGATCCCAGGCATGGCCGCAGCGCCCAGGTTTTGGAGGGCGCTTTTGCTTCAACCAACCCCAAATAGGAAGGAGCCTGGGAGAGGGTTCAGCCATGAGAACTCCATTTCTAGAACTAATGACCAGATGGGACTGAGCAACCCTAATCTACCCACACTGTTGATCTCTCCAGGGGGGTCCCCCAAATGGCTCTTTGGGCAGGACAGTTGGCACAGCTGCACAGCTGGCAATTCATGGACAGTAAGGGCCACGTGCACCCAGTGGGGACATCCCCGCCACCGACAGTGCTTAGGAGGAAACTTGGTCCAAGGAGAAAATGTTACCGTGGCCCAGGCCAAAAGAGCCTCGGACACTCGGTCCTCCCAGCACCCCCACCGGCAGCTGTGTGTCCTTTAGAGAATGTTCCGACCTCTCTGTGCTCGAGCTGAGAGAATGCTCTGACCAATCTGGGCTCAAGTTCTGTATGCATAAAATGAGGTCGGATACAGAGCCTTGGGCCAGGCGCCATGGCGCACGCCTGTTATCCCACGGCTCGGGAGGTGGAGGCAGGAGGATCGCAGGTTTGAGGCCAGAGGCAGCCTGGGCAACTTAGCCATATTGCCTCAAGATAAACAATAAAAAATAGCCTGGGTGCAGCTCACTGGTAGAGCATTTGCAAAGCATGTGTGCGGCCCTGGGTTCAACCAAGTACAAACAACAACAACAAAAAAAAAAAAAAAAAAAAAAAAAAAAACAAAAAAAAAAAACGGGCCTATGCCCCCTGGCTTGGTTTGTTTTCTATCAGGTGACACAGGGGACAGTGGGAACAGGGCCTGGGGTATGAGGGCTGCTGGGTGGATATTAAACCATGTTAGCTGGGCGCCTTACGTATGCCTGTGGTCCCAGCTACTTGGAAGGCTGACATGGGAGGACCGCTTGAGCCCAGGCCTTCAAGGCCAGCCAGAGCCACGTGTTGAGACCACATGTTAAATAAATACATCTCTCTTTCTCAAGCTGTTATTTATCAAAACCCACAGATGCTCAAATCTTTTCTACAAAATGGCACAGTAGCTGCAGAGAACCTGCACACATCCTCCCGTAGATTTTTTTCTTTTCTTTTCTTTTTTTTTTTTTTTTTGCGGTGCTGGGGGTTGAACCCAGGGCAAGGAAGCAATGACACAGTGCTCGGCATGGCACAGTGCCGGGGAGGGTTTCACCACTGTACATCAGGTCACTATGAGTCGGACCTGCTTCAAAGGCACCTACCAGCACCAGGCAATTTAGAATATCAGATATAAAGTGAACACTGTGTACAAAGTTGTCACACTGTCCTGTTTGGGAATCATGGCAAGGAAACAACCTGTGCGTTTGGTACTAATGTAAACACTGCAGGCTGAGCCACCCAGCACATGGCAGCAACAATGTAACTTTTTGGTGGAATATTTCCAGTCTGGGGTTGGTTGAATCTTTGAATCTGGATGGAGAACCTGTCAAAGGCTGGTTGTATTTTTCTCCTGTGTTTTTTTGAGGCCTGGTCTTCCTCTGGCCCAGGCTGGTCTGTACTCACTAGGCTCAAACGCTCCGGCCTCAGCCTCTGGAGTAGCTGGGACCATGAGCGTGTGCCACTGCGCCCAACTTCATGACAGAACATTCTGTTTTAACCAGTTCCGCGGCTTTAAGTAAATACGTTCACACTGGTCGGCAACCATCACCTGTATTATTCTATGTACTTATGTATACTGTGTTAGTTTTCCAGAACTTTCTTTTTGACAGCGTGATTGCTGAATTTTTTTCTAGGTACATTTACGTATTTTCCTAGTCTATCGAAAATATGGAAAACTTTGACAATTGCATTTTCAATGCCTTTTTCCTTTTCTTTTTTGCAGTGCCGGGGATGGAAGCCAGGGTCTTACATAGGCAAGTGCTCTGCCGCTGAACCACACCCCCAGCCCTGAATAATCTTTTAGTGAACTTAGAAAAAGTGCTCACAATGTAACACTAAATGAAAACAATAAACAGCCAGGCGTGGCAGCGTGTGCGCCTGTGGTACGACCATTCAGGAGGCTGAGGCCGGAGGATCACGAGCCAAGGAGCTCGGCACCAGCCTGGGCAGCGTGGCCGCTCTCATCTCTAACAGTACAAGAAAACAGAAAGGGAACAAAGCAAGTTACAACAGTGGCTATGCGATTTTGGTACGAGAGGAGCAGAGAGGCAAGGAGAGGGCCCAGGCCTCTGACTCCTGTGACTCGGGAGGCTGAGGCCCTGTGCCCGACCCCCAGACAGAGGAGAGGAGAGAAGCAGGGGCAAAAAGCAGAGGCAGGGTGTCCTGCATGGGGGTGGCTCCGAAGATCCCCAGGCCGGGACCTCCGCACTGCAGGGAGAGCGCAGCTGTCTTGCCCATTCTGAGGCCTCCTTTGGTCATTTACAAGGGCCTGGGTGCTGGACTCCCACGCACAACCCTGGTAGGAGTTCAGCTTCCTTCGCACTGCACGACGGGGCCGGGCACTGACCTTCTCCAGCTGGTGTCGGCGGGCGGCGAGAGGTACACCGTGCCGTACGGGCAGCTGTCGGCGTGTGCCAGTTAAGGGGCAGCACTCTGGGCTCAGACCCGCTGGAGCCCCCAGCCTCACCCACCACAGGGCAGAGCAGGAAGTCCTGGCGGCTAGAGGTTGGGCGGGGAGCATCCCAGTGGCCTCAGCTCCCGGCCTCCTGTGCTGCCCTGTCCTGTCCTGTCCTGTCCTGCCTGGGGCCCACAAGCAATGAGGGCCGGCAGGGCCAGGCGCTTCCCATGGCCCTTTCCGGCTGGCTGTGAGCTGCCCCCAGCCAGGGGCTCCCCAGGGGGCCGGCCCCGCCCACCTGCCACTCAGCACCATCCTCCTGTCCAAGATCAAGCGGCAGGGCTGCAGGACAGCAGTGGCCCCCCAGCCTCACCTCTTGATCGATGGGGGCGGCTCCCCAGGGAGGGTTAAGAAATGAGACGTGGGGAGCAGGCGTCTCTGCTCAGGGGGTGGGGGGCTGAGTCCGCTCTGACTCAGGCTGGGACCACGGACCAGGTGCGCATGTCACGTGTCTTGTAGAGGCAGAGCTGCCCTCAGTCTCTGGGGGGTCTGGCCCGGACCCCTCAACGCACTGCCTGGGCCGGGCAGCCTTCCACACACTGTGGCCCTGGTGTGGGCGGGGGGGTGGGGGGGGTCCCTGCTCACTGCCCGCCCAGCCTCGCCCTGGCAGGTGTCCACGTCTTTTGTGGTCCGGCATCACCTTAGCTCACACATCGGGAGTCACTGTCTCGCATCCCTTAAGCAAAGGCATCTATCTTGGCTTGAGGCATCACCTCCTCCAGGAAGGCCCCTCGGCTTGCCCTGACTCTGCCCTCACAGCCACCGGCACGAGGCTCCATCAGAGCCTGCTGGGCAAACTCAGGGACCTGCAGTTGCTGGCGGAGCCCAGCCCCCCAGCCCCGCCTCAGTCCGCTGGGAAAAAGGATATCTGCCGTCCATGTTTGTCCACCGACAGAGGCCGCCGGTGCGGGGAGCCGAGCCGGCCGCGGTCCCGGTACACTCTGTCCACCAGGCCGTGGTGCCGGGTGGTGCGGCTGGTGTCCAGGCCTGAGGACTGGAAGGGGGTCTGCAGAAGAAGAGAGGGAGACAGAGACCCCAGGCCAGTTACCTGCGGCGGCCGGGTCCCCCCAACTCTGCCCGGCGCAGGTGCACCTCAGACTGCACTCGCAGGCTGGCCGCGGCCTCCTCCTGCAGTCCCAGCCCCTCAAGCCCTGGGGCAGCCCGCGGCGTGGCGACAGGCGTGCAGCGTGGCTGGCATGCGCAGGCCAGGCAGAGTGGAGCAAGCTCAGGGCCAGCCGGGGTGCCAGGGGTGCAGACGGCCCGAGCAGCCCCCCCAGCCCGGCCAGGTGCAGACGGCCTCCACCCTCCCCCTCCAGGCCTGGCCGGCCTCCTGTCCCCACCTAGGTCACCCCCAGAGGGGCCTGCCAAGAGAGGGCCCAGGGGCTTCCCGCTGAGCACCGCCTTGGGGCCCACCTGGCCCAGCGCCAGCTCCCAGGGGATCCAAGCTGACCCCAGAGCTGCTCTGGTGGAGCCTCCCCCGCGCCCACGCCTCACCCAAGCCCCACCCGAGCCAAGTGCAGGTGCCTTCCGGAGCCCTGGCCCGCGGCGTGGCCCAGCACCTAGGCTGGCCCGAGGCCCCCACCGGGCTCCATGTCCCCGGGGCCTGCGGGATCCGCGCTGTCCCCACCCCGGCCCTGTGCTGTCCTCCCGCTATTTGCATGGAGTGATGCTGGCCGCTTGCCCCAGGTCTGGATGAGGCAGGGCCCCGCCTGGCCATCCGGCCCCTGGGCCCTCCTGCTTTCTGTAGGCAGCCGGAGAAGCAGTGACACTGGTACTCAGTGGAGCTCCCGGAGCCCCGCACTCCCAGGCTGCGCGTGGGGCGTGTGAGAACCTGGGGCTGAACCAGGGCTCATGCATGCTGGGCAAGTGCTCTACCCCTGGGCTGCACCCAGCTCCCCCCTTTTTTTGCATTCTGGGGGCTGAACCCAGGGCCTTGCGCCTCCGTGCTCTGCAAGTGCTGAACCACTGAGCTGCACCCCCAGCCCATTTTTTTTTACTTTTTGAGACAGGGTCTCACTAAGTTACGCAGACTGTCTCTGGTCTTGAACTTGCGATCCTCCTGACTCCGCCTCCCAAGCCGCTGGGATTACAGGCATGCGCCACTGTGCCACACGCCACCCAGCCCCTCTTTTATATTTTGAGTCTGGCTCTCGCTAAGGCACACAGGCTGCCTCTGGCCTTGAACTTGCAATCCTCCTGGCTCTGCCTCCTGCGTTGCTGAGCTGACACACGTGGCCACCACGCCAGGATCTCCAAGGTCTGCCTTTGGCCCTGGAAGGACCCCATCAGCCTGGGTCTTCCTGCACTATTCCGAATGGCTGTGACTTAGGAGAGAGTGTTGGTGTGGGGGGCTGGGACCGTCCATCTCTCTCAGATGCCTCGGAGCCCAGAGGGGAAACCAAGGCAGCTGCGGCAGAGGGAGAGAAGGAGCCACTGCCCGCTGGCTGCTGCTGGGCCCCACGCGCGCGTGCCGGCCACGTGACTGTGCGTGTGTCTGGGGACGGAGCATGCAGCGTGGGATCGCATGCTCAGGCTCTGCCCGGCTGGACCCCAGGCAGGATGTACAGATGTGGCCTCTGCCCCAGACAGACCCCCGAGTCCCAGGCGCCTCTCGACCTGGCCATATGCACTGCCCGAGCCGGGCTGCGGAGCGCATCTGTGTCTGCGAGCAGGCGCAGCCGGCGCCCCCACGCGCGCCGGGGTCTTGCTGGCTGGCGCCGGGGACACCGCGGCCTCAGCCTGGGGGCTCAATTACCAGAGAGACAGGAGCCGCCGCCAGGGCCTCCCCCAGAAATCCGCTGGGCTGAAAATGCAAAGAACCGAGACTTTGAGAGCCTGGCAGGCGGGGGGCGTAGGGTCCTCAGGCTGTGGGCCCTGGTGGCCCGGCCTGAGAGGGCTCAACACGCCCCTCATGCAGGGTGGCCCCAGCGGTGCCCGGGGAGGAGGAGGTGGGGAGACAGAGGTGGGGAAGACTGGGGGTGAGGGGGAACTCGCAGGACAGCGGCACGGACACCACACTCAGGGGCACTGAGAGCCCAGGGCAGTGCTGGCCCTGTCCTGGTGGTGCCACAGTGCAGGGGGCCACGGGTGACTCGTGTGGGCAGGGGAGGCCTGGGGCTCCCTGGGGACCCTTGGTGCTGCCTGGCTGGATGTGGATGTGCCATTTCTGGGACTTCTGCAGCCACGGGCAGATGTGTGGCCACAGGGGGAGGGGAACCTACCTGCACAGAGCCCCCTATCTCAGCCTGGCTCTCCACCCCCTACAACCCCTAACCCTGCGTCCACCCGAAGGCCAGGAGCAGAGAAGAGAACCAGGTCTTTATCTTCCTGTTATATATAATGAAGACCTGCGCAACGGCCCTGGGGCCGGGTGGGGGGAGCTGCACTGTAGGAGGCTCTGCCAAGAAAGGTCTGCAGACAAGTGGGGTCAGGTGGCTGGGCCTCGGCCCAGAGCAGCCAGGCTTGCAGATTAGTGAGCAGGATGGAGCCAAGCCCCCGAGGCCCAGAGCGCCTCTCCTGGCCACACAGCCGACAGACAGGTGTCGCGGCTGCTGGAACGCAGCGGGTGGCCATGGACAGGACACAGGGCACGCTGGGCCTCTCGGCTTCCTCCAGCCCCAGGATGGGTAGGAGGGGGCAGGGGCGGGAGGGCACCGGCCACCATCGGGTGACCCCAGCGGTCCTGGAGGCCCTCGTGCCTGCTCGGTGGCTGCACGGGGATCGAATGCGAGGTGGGAGGCTTCGGGCCGAGCGGGGCAGGGCGGGGGCCGCAGCTCACCTGGAAGGGCAGGTCCATGGAGCCGCTCCCGATCTGGTTGACGTTGGGCAGGGAGCCGCCGTAGTACTGGCCGCGGCTCGGGCCCAGCTGCAGGTACTGGGACTTCTGGAGCTGAAGCTGCAAGAGAGAAGCCGCCAGCTGTGGTGGGGTGCGGACGCCTCCGCGAGGGCACCCAGACAGCCTGCGCCACGGGGGCTGCGGGGAGCCTGGGCCTCGGGGGAAGATGACACCTGTCTGCCCACCAAAACAGGCAGCGGCAGAGGCTATGCGCCTGGGGAGCCCTCCGGGCTGGGCAGGGCTCCCCAGGAGCTTGGGATGGGGACCTGGGGAGCCGCAGAGGAGGTTCCTCTCAGCCAGAGGCTACGCAGGGCACTGGGTGTGGGGAAGCCGTCTGTTGTTGAGTGGGAGTCAACGGGCCACCTGCAGTGTCTCGGTGGCTGTCAACGTGGCACTGAGGAGCACCGTGGCAGCCCCCACAGCTCAGTGCGCCCAGGTGGGCCCCAGGCCCAGCTCAGTGCCTTCCCCTGGGCTGTGTCCCTGCCGGTCACCCCATCCCTGCGTGGAGGCGTGGGGACACTGTCTTGCGAGGGGACAGGGACCTGGCTTCGGGAAATCTTCAGGGAATCTTGACAGCAGTCCCTAACCCAGGGGACACACGCAGGGCACTGGGGGACGCTGGTCCGCAACGCTGGTGGCGCCACCCGGAGGCAGGCAGCCAGCACAAGGCGGCGGCCGGGCACCAGCGAGGGCGGCCGGCAGGGGCGGTTCCTAGGGTCAGCAACGTGTACACGACACGCGGCTCATGTTCCCTCACACACGGCTCCTGGCAGCGCGCCCCAAGCCGGCCACCCGCTCTCCCACGCCAACCCCGCTTCCTGGGGGGCCTGGGAGCCGGCAGAGGAGGAGCGGAGCTCAGGAACTGGCCGCTTGCCCAGCCGAGCACCTGGCCCAGGTGAACAGCTGCTTCCTGCAGGCCGCGGAGGAGCCAGGAGGAGATTAACCTTGCTCACTCCCTCGCCTGTGGGCCTGGCCCAGGTCTGTGCTGGGGCCCAGACAGGCACGCCCACTAGGTATGCCCCGCCCACCAGACACGCCCCACCCACCAAAAGTGCCCATACCCTCCTGGCCCTCATGGGGCAGCTCTGAGCCAGGAGGAGGCTGGGGGGGGGGGCACCGCTCTGTCCCTCAACCCTGCTGGGAACCAGGTCCTTCCTCACCTCCTCCCACCTCGCCTGCAGTGTCTGGTGTCTGAGCCGCATAGCAGACTGTGCCGCACCCACCTCCTCACACCCCTCAGGGCGCAGTTTCCACCTTTCTATGGTGAGACGGATCCGACTGGCATCGGATCGCGTCGGATCTCAGAAGTTAAGCAGGATCGGGTGTGGTTAGTACTTGGATGGGAGACTGCCTGGAAACACCAGGTGCTGTACGCTTGGGAGACGGGCCCGGCAACCCACTCCCAAAAAACCAATCAACCATGGAAAACCCTGTGAGTAGCAGAGAAACACTGACATTATGCCTGCCATGTCACAGTGTCACTCTGCGAGAGTGGGCATCAGGCTTAGAGCTCTCTGAGGCAGCTTGGGCGCCGTCTCCAGGCCAGGGGGGGCCTGGTGCTCAGGGGTGACCCACAGGACTAGGGACCCCACTCCGCTGAGGGCCTCTGGGTTTGGCTCTGTGCGGACCCCATGCCCTTGCTGCATGTGGAGTTTGTGCCACGAAGGGTTAACGTGGCCCAAAGGGAGGTCCAGCTTCATCCCCAGCTCTGGGGAGGGGGCCTGGGAGCCCCTCGAACGTCCTGCCTGGTAGGGTCCTGCCGCCTGGGCCTCCCTGGGTGGCTTTCGCTCAGTGAGATCCAGGGTGGAGCCTCTGGGTCACGTGGCGTCAGCTCGCCCCCAGGGGACTGGAGGCAGGTGGTCAGCCACGTCCTCAGGACTGACCCCCGAAAGTGCTGGGCACCAGGGCTCAGGAGAGCGTCCCTGGCCGGCAGGAGGCCATGCACGTGGGCGCACACAGGTGGCGGGAGGCTCGAGTGTCCACGGGACCCCACGGGAGGGGGCAGCCAGAAGGCCCCGCCTGCCCTCTCCTGCACCTGCTTCTGCCCCTGTCGGATGGGAATCTGCTTCCAGTGCGCTCTGAGTCCTGGCCAGCTGTCCGGCTGGGGTGGTCCCGGGGCCGCCTAAGCTCTGGGGGAACCGATTGCCCTCCGGCCCACCTGGAACTGCTGGGTCACGGTCCTCCCTCCGATGCCCTCGTGCTCTTTGCACTGCCTGGCCAGGCTCCCTCCTGCATCCCTTTGCCCGAATGTCACACCTGGTCCCCACCAGGCCGTGCTCCCTGAAATCACCAAGACCTGAGATTACGCTCCGCCAGCCGAGGAGCCCAGCCCGCTGGTGCCCACCGTGAGCGCACAACCGACTCAAGCGAGTGGGCACCGGGTGGACACCGCACCTCCCAACCCCACCCAGAAGCCGCAGGGGCCATGGAGGCCAGACCCTGGAAGGCCTCGGGCAGCGGCCCGGCCACTGCTTCCCGGGTCGGCTCCAGGCAACTCAGGCACCTGGACCCACGACCAAGTTCAGAGCAGGTGGCCGGCCCTGCAGGGTCCTGCCAGGAGGCCGCAGCAGCTCCCAGCTGCCCTGTGTGGAGCTCAGGGCGGACACCGGGCTCTGGCACCGCCCTCTACCCCAGCCCTGGAGCTGTCACTGAGGGGGCTGCAGAGGGGCTGCCGGGCCTGGAGGAGATGTGAGCCTGAGCCGCGGCTCTCAGGACAGCGCTCACTCAGCCAGTGGGTCACAGAGCGGGACCTGGGTCCACAGGCCCCAGGGTTAAGAAAGCACGCTTGTCGGGCACGGTGGCACGCGCCAGGCTCGGGAAGCGGAGGCCGACTGGGTCCGAGCTGGCGGCCAGAGGCAGCTGGCACAACTTACTGAGACCCCGTGGCAAAGGAAAAATGGAAAGGGTCTGGAGGCGCGGCTCGGGGGGAGCGCTTGCCTGGCATTGTGAGGCTCTGGGTCCCCCACCCCTGCCATGGAAGGAAGGCAGGGGGCCCCACGAGAGTCAGAGCGGGGGCGGGGGGATGGCGGGCTGCTCCCTCCCCATACCTCCACTCTGGCCTTTCAGCTTTGACTCCCCTGCCCTGGCTCCTTGCGGACCCCCAAGCTCCAGCACCCCAAGCGAGGTCCTCAGGCAGCCTTCTCCCAGGACAGTCCCCCAGAGGGGCCCCCTGAGCCCCAGCCAAGGAGCAGCTCCCCCCAGTTCCTCTCTCTCGAGCCCAGGTGTTGCTTTGTTCCAGCACCAATGTTATTGCGGATTCTGTAGAGGTGCAGAACAGCAAGGAAGGTACAGGGGCTCGCCAGGGGCTCGCCGGCACCCTCGCCGGCCTGCAGCCGGCCCCCCACACGGCTGGGGCACAGTCCTGCCAATCACGGGAACGAGCCGGTGTGGCGGCCGTGCCGGTCCTCCCAGCGCTCGGGAGGCTGAGGCGGGAGGGTGGCGAGTTCCAGGCCCTGGCGTGGGGGCTGCCGGCCTCCGCTCCCAGCCCCTCGGCCTCCTGGTCGGCTGCACTGCATCTGCAGCCCTCGCCTCGGCACTTCTCTGCCCTCGGATCGGGAGCCCGCCTGTGGTGGGTACCTGAGATTCGGGGGCTGCTGGCTGCTGCCCCATGGGCCGCAGGGGGCCCTCAGTCCACGCTGTCTGACACGCGGGTGAGGGGGACCCACCTGTGTGCCCCGGCACCTTGCCCGTGGCCACAGCCCTGGCTCCTCCCAGAGCCCCAGCCCCAGTTCGAGCCTCTTGACAACCACCCAAGGGTGCCTGGCCCCGGGCGCCCGAGGGGACCAGAGCTGAGCACAGAGCCCACTGCCATGGTTCCTGCCACGCATCGCACAGCTGTCCAAGCGCTGAGGCCAGCAATGGTCCCAGCAGAGGTGACGGTGCAGTGACAGGCACAGCCTGGACTCCGGCCACCCTGGGCTTCCTTCCCCACCATCCCCCATCCTAGGCCCCAGCGTCCCAGGTAACAGTCAAAATGGGCACTAAATGGGCACCAGCGGGCATGCCCTGAACCTCCTCAGCCCCTGGACACAAAGACTCGTCGAGTCTTAGCGCCTTTAAGCGTCACAACAGACCAGGGTGAGCGTCCTGTGGCTGCCAAAGGGCCACAAACCGGGTGGCTCACATGGTGGGAATTTCTCCGCTCACAGTTCAGAAGGGGCTGGAACCCCAGATCCGGTCACGGGGAGGCCTGCTTCCCCCGGAGGCTCCTTCTAGCCTCGTCTTGCTTCTGGGGTGCCAGGCGGACCAGGGCTCATGGGCACATCCCGCAGTCCCTGCCATGGCCCGGTGTCCCCTCCCGTCTCTGCCTCACATCTCCTTTTATCTCTCGTGATCACATAGTCGGCCCTCCACATGTGCAGGTTCAACGTCCCTGGACTCATCCAACCACAGATAGAACAGACTAAAAAAAAAAAAAAAAAGAAAGAAAATCAAAACAAAACGAAAAACCAGCCACTCCGGCAGCTGAAGCAGGAGGATCCAGAGTTCAAGGTTCAAGGCCAGAGGTAGCCTGTGCAACTTAGTGAGGTCCTGTCAGAAGATAAAAAATAAAAAATAGGTTGGGTTTGCGGCCCAGTGGTAGAGCACTTGTAAAGCATGTGCAAGGCCCTGGGTTCAACCCTCAAGTACCACACCTGCCCCCAAACACACACAAAGAAAAAAAGAAGAAAAACTAGTATCCATTCTAAATGCACAGAGCTTTTCCTTGTCACGATTGCCTAAACAGTACACATACCCTGCGGCAGGTGTTGCACACCACCTACGGATGATTTAACACCTACAGGCGGACTGTGCGGGCTCTGTGCAAATGCTGCCTCACTTTATAGACGGGACGTGAGACCCCGCAGACTGGAGGATCGGAGGGCATTCTGGGACCAGCCACCGAGGATGCCATGGGATTGGCCGTCAGCTCTAATCCAGTCCGAGCTCATCTCAAGACCCCTAATTATACCTGCAAAGCCCTGATTTCCAAATCCCCACGCGTAGGCCCAGGCTAAAGACTTATGTTGGGCGGGGGGCAATCAAGCCCACCCCAGGCCCTTCAGGAAGGCACGCTCTGTCCCCAGATGGAAAACCAAAGCCCGGGAGGCCAAGCACCCTGGACCTCGGCCCTGGAACCCGCATGGCCGGGCAGAGAGCCCTCCCGGGATACTGCACTGCCAGGTCCGCCCCTCCAAGACGGCCGGAGCTCCTCTCCAGGGCCCGGATGGAGACCCTACGCCATGTGCCCCTGGGGCATGGTCCGGCGGGGGGCCACAGGTGCTCATCAAAGCTGCCTCTGGCCCTGCCCCCCGGCGGCCCCCCACCTCCGAGACGCGCTGTGCTTATCCCCCACCATCCCGAGGGAAAGCTGGCCTCTCGAGCCTCCCCCAGCCCTCTTGCTGGCAGCCCCCTCCCGACTCCACATCCACCCACGTGCGGCCTGGGCAACAGGCCCAGGGCCTGGGCCCGGCCACTGCGACTTCTCTGGGATAAGAAGGGGTGGTCCCTCCGGCAGTCCCCCCTCTCCTGGGGGCCCTGCCCAGGACATGCGACCCTACCACCCCTGCCACCGGCCGGCCCCTCCCTGGGCCTCGAGCTGCAGATGGAGCCCGGTGGCTGTTGCCATGGCAACAAGCTGGCCTTCTAATGAGATTAAGGGAACGAGGCCATCTGAGAGCTGAGCTTTGCTCTGGGTGAGGCTGGGCAGGGAGCAGCAGTGGGGAGTGGAGGAGCTGGGGACTCTGAGCAGGCCTCAGTTTCCCCCTTCACTGCTCTGGCCGTCTACTCTCCTCAGCTGTCAGGCTGCAGTGCACAGACCTCCTCACAGCCGTTCCACCAGCTGAGCCAGTCCCTGCTGCCCCAGGACCTTTACACAGGCCCTACCCACACCAGCAAGCTATTTTCCTGGAGGCCAGCCACCGCCTAAAACCCCGAGGGGTCAATGGCTTCACAGCTCACTGCCTGGACTCCCCTGACCAAGGTCTGTGTGTCCGTCTCCTCCCACCACACCTTCGTCTCTATGAGGCCCAGGAACAGCACACGCGCTGGCGCAGAGGCAGCCAGACAGCGGGTCTGCGGGAAGGAATCACAGACGAACCCTCGGACTCCCAGGCCATACTGTGTTCCTCCTGCTCCCTCGCACGGCCACTCCCTATGTTAAGATGGGGAAACTGAGGCTGGGGATGGTGATGGCTGCCCCAAGGTGTAGGCACCACGCACCCCAGCCTGGGAAAGGCAGGGAGCAGGCACGCGGTCCACCCCAGGTCAAGCATGGAACCTCTGGGGTCCCAGGGTGCTGTCCCTGGGCAGTCACGGCAAGCCTGCCCAGAGAGGGTGTCCCTGAGGGGACAGGACGGGCCTCACCGGGTCCTGGGAGCCCCGGGGGTGTGGACTTTAACGCACACACCATCCACGCCGCTGGGCCCCTGCTGCCAACCTAAAGCCAGGCCAGGCTGGCGCCGGGGAAGCACAACCTGGTGCCTGCCCGATTCAATACACAAGACCCTTCTACCCCAGCCCATGATGGCCGACAGGACCGCCTCCACCTCTGCCCTACATTCAAGGGAAGCATGTGGCCAGCGCCAGGCGCTGCTCTGGATATGGCAGCCGGCGGCCAGACACGCGAGGTGCAGCCTACAGGCGCCCACACCAGGGGTGGGAGCAGTGGAGGCAGAAGAGGTTCAGCCTGGGCGGAGAGCAGGCACAGGAAGGCCAGGAAGACAACAAAGGAGAGGGAAGGCAGGAACGGCAGGTGCAAAGGTCCTGGGGCTGGAAGTGCACAGGTCTGAGGACAGCTGCTGAGGGAATGGAAGTTTCCGGTGTCATGAGGCATCAGGAGCCAGGTCAAGGCTCTCTCCCTGCAGTTCCAGACCCCCGCAATGCCTCACCTGCCCAGGTTGCCCAGCTCCCTGGCAAGGGACGCCCACAGCTACATGCCTACTCTGCCCCGGCACGCGGGAAGGCACCATCTGCTTCCCGCAGCTGAGACCTCGGGTTCAAAGCAAAACCTGCAGGAGCTGCCGTTTCCTCCAAACGGCCCCGCGCTCGGGGTCCTGGCTCCCTAGGGGGTTGCTGCTGGCCCCCACCCTGGATGGAACAGACACAAGGAGGCCAGTACACGCCCAACACCCCAGAGGCCGGCTGCTTCCAAGACAACCCGGGGACAGGGGCTCTGGGCAGGGCCGGAGGGCGGACTCCAGGGTGGGGAGAACAGGGACTGGCCCCACCACACCCAGTCTTTGCTGCTTTCCTTACAAAAGCTCCTTCTTTTCTCTTCCCTTTAGGTCAAAAATATGGCTTTTAAAAAATTGCAGGTGACTGTACGTAGCCTAAAATCCCCCATTGTCAGGGCTGGTGGTGTGGCCCGGTGGTAGAGGCTTGCCTGGCATGCACAAGGCCCTGGCTTCAATCGCAATCACAAATAAGGAAGATAAGACGTGTCACCTTCTCTCAGATGAGAGACGGAGTACAATGGCACGGCCATAAGCCACCATCTCGTTTTAAAGTAAATGGTTCAAGCCGCACACAATGGCCCCTGCCTGTCCTCCCAGTGGCGAGGGAGGCCCAGACAGGAGGATCGCACGCTGGAGGCCAGAGGCAGCCTGCGTCATTCGGCAAGACTCTGCCTCAAAACCAAAACTGAAGTTGGGCTGGGGGTGCAGCCCAGGGGAATAGTACTTGCCAAGTATGTGTGAGGCCCCTGGGCTCACCAAGGATCACCAAAAAATCAATCAATAAATAAGATTTAGAAGTGAACAGTTCACCAAAATAAATCAATAGATAAACTTTAAAAATAAAGTGAGCAGTTGGCCCAGGAGGTGGTGCGCCCCTGTGACCCCAGCACTCGGGAGGCTGAGGCAGGAGGACCCTGAGTTCCAGCCCAGCCTGGGGCTACATGGCGAGATCCTGTTTCAAAACAAAACAAAACACAACACACACCAAGTAAACAATGCAGCAGTGTGTAGTACGTTGTGCAACCATCCCTTTTACCTGGTTGCAGAATATTCCCATCCCCCCGAAAGGAGGCGGCCGTGAGTGCGCTCTCTGCCCCGCCCCCACCCCTGTGGCCCCGATCTGCTTCCTGTCTCTGCAGCTTCGCCTGCTCTGGACGTTTCGCATCAACAGAGTCACGCAAGACGTGGCCTTCGTGTCTGGCTTCCGTCACTCTGCCTGCTTTCGAGGTTACCTACATGGCGGCGGCATCAGAGCTGCGTTCGTCTCCGCCGCCGCGCTGGCTCCGGGCCGCGGGCCCTGCGTTCTCCCCGCCATCACCTGGTGGACAGCAGGTCATTTTTCTGCCTGTTGGCCGTCCTGGGCACTCGGCTCTGAGCGAGGCTGCAGAGCCCGCGCGGAGCCCCGGCGTTCAGATCTCTGCGTCCGCACGCAGGGGTCCAGCGGTGACTCTGCTCTACCCGGGGAGCTGCCTGGCCCTCGCGCGGCAGCAGCTCGGTGCCAGGCTCCCAGCTTCCCCAGCCTCCCCAGCGCTTGCTCCTTTCAGTTTGTTTTGGGTGCTGGGGACAGAGCCCAGGGCTGGCGCTCCATCCCCTGCCTTCTGGCTGAGCACCATCCTGGTGGGTGGGAACCGGCATCTCACTGCAGTTCCGAGTTTACCTAATGATTAGAGATGGCGGAGGTCTTTCCAGATGTACCAGGGCCATCTGCCCTCTAAGGTCGACTGGGACCCTCTGCCCCTTTCCACACTGCCTTGTCTTTTTCCTGTTGGTTCCGAGAGGCTCCTTGTATGTTCTGCGGATTACTCCCTCACCAAATGCATGAATTGTAAATATTTTTCTCTTACTCTATGGGCTATCAGGGGGCTGGGATGTAGCTCAGTTGGTAGAGCGCTGCTCTGCAGTCTCTGAGGTCCTGAGTTCAATTCCCAGCCCCGCAAAAATGGAAGGAGTACGTGGCAACCCAGTCCCAAGGCAATCCGGAAACAATCTGCCATTGAAAACCCTATGAGGGTCGCTATGAGTCGGACACGACTCCATGGCACCTAACGACAACAGTGGACCATCTTTTCACTTCCTTGAAAGTCCCTTTTTTGGGGGGAGGGGTAGATTTTGAAGCCAGATCTTGCCATGTAGTGCAGGCTGGCCTGGGGCTCACCACCCTCCCGCCTCAGCCTCCCAAGCTCTGGGATCACAGGCGTGGCCTCTGCAATTGGCCATCTTGAGTCAATTCTTGTTGCGGACTCTGTTGTCCCTGTGGTCTGCAGGGTCCCCAGGCTGACGCCGGGCTCTGTGGGGAGAAGAGCCAGGCCGCCCTGGGACGTGGGGACTTCCCCTCGCACGTCTGGTGAGCACATGGTGCGAACAGAGGTGTCACCGGCACATGGATTCCAGGCTCAGTGGCCCGGGACCCGTGCCCGCCGCTGCCTGTCTCCGTCCTGGAGAGTAAACACAGAACCAGACACACAAACACCAAGCCCGCCTCGGAACGCCTTTAATCAGCCTCCGCTGCTGCTGCCAAACTTCCAGACCCACGTCGCCTGGACGAGAGGCCGGCTGTGAGCACGCTTCGCTTCTCGGCTTGGTGGCGGCTGCTGAACAGACGCTCCGGCTGGGCTGCGCACGGGGCCCTCGGGGACCGGGGCACTCCGCCGCCTCTCGGGGGCCTCCCTCGCCTGGAAGAGACCCAGCCGTGCCAGCTGGCCCCGTGCCCACAGTGGGGGGTGGGCCTCGCAGCAGCCTAGAGCGTTAGGAGACACGGCTGCAACCTATTCTGCCAAGTGGAGAAACTGAGGCACGGAGGGCCCACAGGATCGCCTGTGCTCGCCCAGCCACGGGATGGGGCGTTGTTCACCAAGTGGGCTTCCCCAGCGGGCAGGGACAGCTGGTGTCCTCGGCCTGGAAGGACTGGCACCGGTTCCGGGCCTCCCTCCATGGCCCTTAGAGGCCCAACCTGACAGCCCACCTGTGGGCCCCAGGCCTCCCCTGGGGCTGCAATGGGCCTTTGTCCCCGATGCACCCTTGCCTGGAACCTTCCATGGCAGCTCCTGCTCATCACCTGGGTTCTGGGTCAAACACAGCCTCTGCAGAAAGCCCCCACCCCACTTCCAAGATGGCCTTTGGTCCTCATCTGCTTGGGCTGCCAGAGAGAAATCCTGGAGCGGGTGGGTCAGCCGGCAGGGCGTGGCGTTTCCACAGACCTGGAGGCTGGCGGTTCAAGACCAAGGCACTAGAGATGCCGCCCGCCCAGCCGCCACTCTCCTGCACCTGCACCTGCACCCGGCCCTGCCTCATTGGGTGAGGAGCGATGTCTCTCTTCTGTTTCTACGGCACTGGGGACGGAACCAAGGCCCTCGCATGTGTGGGGCAGGTGCTCCAGCACCAGGCCACAGACAGGCCGTGTCTCCCTACAAGGCCACCAATGCTGCAGGTTGAGGCCCCACCCTTGCGACCTCAGCCAACCTCAACGACTGCCTCCAGCCCCACCTCCAAATACAGCCCCACGCAGGATTAGGGCATCCACACAGAAAACCAGAGGGGACACAGCTCAGAGCCCGGCACCCTCTCCAGGAGATGCCGCCTGCCCACGTCTGTTTAGGGGGCCTGCAGGACTAAGGAAGTATCCCAGCCGGCCAATCCCCCCTGGTGGACCCCAGGGCTCTCTGAAGGAGCGCAAGGGGTGTGCGGTGGGATGAGGGAAGGAGGTCCCGGAGCTGGGCTCTGGTGTGGCCAGGAGTGTGACGGAGGGGCGACCGGGAGGCCCTGGCTCCTCCAGGGAGGACAGCGGACACGCAATGGCGAGAAACCGTGGGTAGCGCTTCTGGATGGGAACTGATACCCGTTCGGTGCGGGTCCCCAGCCCGCGAGCAGACGCAGGATGGGGCTGACGTCCCTAGGAGTGAATTCACAGAACGTCTGCCAGGGATCCCAGCACTGGGGAGGCTGAGGCAGGAGGATGGCGAGTTCCAGGCTGGCCTGGGCCTCGCGAGACCCTGTGTCACCCTCGCAAGATCTCATCTCCAGGTCGGGGCAGAGCCGGGTGCGGTGGCCACGCCTGTGAGCCCAGCACTCTGGAGGCTGAGGCGGAAGGATGATGAGCTCCAAGCCAGCTGCATAGGGAGACCCTGGCTCAGGAAACAAAGTTGAGGCTAGACGGACGGGGAGAGGCCCCTGGAGGCAAGGGGAGCAGGGACCAGTACAAGCGGCTCTCACGGGCGGCCACCGCACAGGGACAGGCAGCGGGTGCTGGCGGCCAGGCCCTATGGGCGCCAGACCACCACACCGGCTGGCGCCAGCACCTGCTGAGGCCTGGCAGGACGCAGAGCGCAGGCTGCAGGTGAGACCCCGCCACCTCCCTATGTTAACCGGACAGGGCCGTGGGCAGTGGGCCGCGCTGGACGCTCCCCAGCAGCCTGCCCGACACACCCAAGGGTCCCCAAGAGGGAAGCAGGGACAGAACATTCCAGGGTCGCACAGAACCCCAAGGCAAAGCGCAGCGCTGGCTGGCGGGTGCAGCCGAGGCCCTGGGGAGCCTGTGCCCGTGGACACCACTCAGGGGCCAGCTGGGGATGAGGCCCCTCCCACGACATCCCAGGGGGTGGTGTTTTGCATTTTATATGTGAGGCACCCACTGCCTGCTCCCTCGTCACACCTGGACATCTGGACACCCATGGGAGCCTGCAGGGGAGGAGGCAGCCGGTCACCCCACGCAGTATGACTCGGCCAGCAGCGAGGGCTGCCGCACCCCCATCCACACCCACCACGCAGCTGGGTGCACAGCCGCAATGCAGGGTCCCCTCAGCAAGGGACGGCAGGGCCCAACTCCTGGTATCACCTGTGAGCTCTGGGAGCTGTGCAGGGCCACAGTGAGGCCCAGGCTACGGGACACGGGGAGGCCACGGGGAGGGGGCGGGTGGCCAGAGGGGGCTCAGGAGCTGGGCAAAGGGACAGAGGCGGCTTCTGATGGACAGAAGACGGGCAAGGTGCCTGGCGCGGTTGTTCCCTAGGCCGACCGCCTCGGAAAGCTACTGGCTCTCGGCGTTTGCGGGCTTTCTGGGTTTCTGTTGCCTTTTAGTTGTTTCCTAATATTTTGTTTTGGGTATTTTGTTTGTCTGTCTTGGTTCCTTTGGTAAAATACGCAGGAAAACTAACTTCAAGGTGGAAAGATTCGTTTGGATTCAGGGTCTCGCAGGGTTCCGTCCACGGCCACCAGGTGCCCTGGCGGGAACCTGGGGCAAGGCCGAGCGTCACAGCAGAAGATGGAGCCGCGAGGAGCCGAGCAGCCCACAGCAGCCAGGAAGCAGAGGGAAGAGCGAGGGCAACAGATGGGCCTCCTGCCGCCAGCTGGCCACCTCCGCTCTCCACCACCGCCCACGAACCTCAGCCCTGGAGGAAACTGCCAGGGGCCCCAGGTGGGCACGGGGCCATGCCTGTCATCCCAGGGACTAGAGAGGCGGAGGTGGGAGGATCACGAGTTCGAGGCCAGAGACAGCCTGCATAACTTAGCGAGGCCTTGCGTCAAGATAAAAAATTTAAGAAGGGGCTGGGGGTGCAGCCCATTGGTAGAGCACGGGAGCCCCTGAGTTCAACCTCCGACTGCTGCAACATAAATCGATAAATGAAAATAAATAAAAATCCCCACGTGCACAGATCCGTCAGGCAGGGCAAAGCGCTCACAATCCAGTCACCTCTCAAAGACCAACCCACCAGCTGGGGCCTAGGCCTGGGGGCCACTGCATAGCCACACGAGGGCCCTTGTTTCAGGGCCTGAGACATTGAGATCTGAGACATCCCCCTTTTTTTTTTTTTGGTACTGGGGTGCTGAATCCAGGGCCTCGCACATACACTGCGAGTGCTCTACCACTGAGCTGCACCCCCAGCTCATTTTTAGTTTTTTTATTTTTATTTATTTATTTATTTATTTTGTGTGTGGTCCTGGGGGTTGAACCCAGGGCCTTGTGCCTGCATGCTCTGCAAGTGCTGGACCGCTGAGACAGTGTCCCACCCATGGATGTCACCAAACCTCAAGGTGCTGCGGCCGCAGGCTCAGAACCCTGCCCGGGAGACGGCAGGCAGCCTGCTGACCGGGGCGTTGGTTTCCTCCGCTGCCCACGTGGGCCGGGGTGAAAACAACCAGGGCTCCAGCACCCCCAGCCCATTTTTACTTTTTGAGACAGGGTCTCTCTAACTTACCTAGACTGCCTCTGGTCTCAAACTTGCGATCCTCCTGCCTCCGCCTCCCAAGCCACTGGGATGACAGGCGTGCGCCACCGCGCCCGGCTTCTTGTGTCCTTTTGAGACACACGTCACCATGTGAGCCAGGATGGCCTGGACCGCGCCATCCTCCCGCCACCTGGAGCCGAGGTCCCACCAGGCTGCAACGGGGTCCTCGGAGGAACAGGCGGAGCTGGGGCGCGCCGTCCTCCACCTCAGCTTACCCCTGCACCAGGCGCCCCGGCGAGGCCACCACGCCCAGCCCTGTTCTGTCTTCTGACGACGACACCAGTGGCCCAGCAGCAGGACCCGGGCCCCTCACGACTGTCCCCTTACTCAGTCACCTTTGCAAAGACACAACTTCCAAATGAGTCACAGGCACTGGCTCCGGTTTGATAGGAATTTTTGGTGGGAGACAGTGTCCCAACCACCGATGTCACCAAATAGTGAGGTGCCGCAGCTGCAGGCTCAGAACCCTGGCGGGGAGGCAGCAACTCGCTGCCCTGGGCCTGGGGGAGCTGCGCCCTTCCCAGGGCCCCGGTTTCCTCCGCTGCCCACGTGGGCCGGGGTGAGAAAAGCCAGGACTCCAGCACGCAGGTGGCCGGTCACATCTGCAGCCGCTTGGCAGTGGTGTGGCAGGTTGGAGCAGTGTCCCCAACCTTGGACTCTGTGGCCCCACTTCTGGGAAGTCGCTGGAAGGACCGGCCCAGGACAGAGTTGGGCGCAAGGAGGGTCTGATGTCACTCGTCAGCAGCAAGGAGCTGGAACCTGCCCAGGACAAGGGCTCAGCTCCACACTGGATGGAGGCTATGGGCGTGACGGGCAGGAGGCTCGCTCTGTGGGATGATGTTTTCCAGAACGTCCCTGCGGGCCATCAACGGGCTCAGGACCCTCCTCCAGGCCAGGTGACCCCCAGCGCAGGGCTGTCACAGGAGGGCTGGGCAGAGTGGAGGGAGCAGGGGGCGGAGCTGGCAGCAGCCCTAGAAAGGCCACACACAGGAGAAAGGAATTCTCTGGAAGAGGGCAGGGCCCAGGTGGACCCCGACCAGGAGCGGGGATGCCCAGGAGAGGCCAAGGAAGCCAGAGGGAAGGAGGAAAAGCGGGTGAGGGGGGAGGCACGAGGCTCTGGGAGGCTGGCGGGGCCGGCACCGGGGAGTGGCCAGCGGCAGCAGCCTGGTGGCCCTGAGCACCGGCGGACCGTGCCCGACCTAAGCCTTCCGCCGTGTGGACCAAGGGCCCTGGGCACAGACGTGGCCGGCTGGACCGGCGTGTCCTCTGCTGGACGAGCTCTCCTGGGCCCCCACAGCACGCCACAGATGGCTGCAGGGGGAGGGGTCATGGAGGCCGTGGAGGCGACACCAGCCTCGGGTCAGAGCTGGGAGAGGAGGAGCTGGGTGCCCAGGCCACAGAGACCCCAGAGAGGCTCTGCCACACGGGGCCAGAAGGCAGGTGCCGGGGAGGGTGTGACGGGTGGACGGGAGCCTAGGGGGTGGGAGCGCACAGGGAGGGTGTGACAGACTGTCGGACGTGAGCCTAGAGGGCGGGAGTGCACGGAGCTGCACAGGCCCCAGGGGACCGAGGGGCACAGCAGCAACAGGTGGGCTTCGCACAAGAGGGTCACCCCCCGCGGCCGGCATGAGTCACAGAAGTTGACGGGGTCACAGCCCACACAGCCTCGGCGAGGGCTCTAGCCAGTCGGCACCAGGATATGGCAGCGGGTCCCGTCGGGTCCCTAGAAGCTATGCCCAAGCTCTCCCCTGAAACCTGAGACCGAGACCAGATCTGGGGAGAGGGTCTCGGAGGTGAATGTTGTAGCCAGGGTGCAAAGCGGCCCCCCAAAAGGCCCAGGTGTGGAACGCCTGAGAGGGGACTGGGCGAGGAGGGCGCTGGCCACAGGCTGGGGGCAGCCATGGGTGGCCTCGTGCCAGATGGCGCCGGCAGGAAGCACTGGAACCACGGTGGGACCTGGCCAGCAGGTCTGGTCACCAGGGCATGCCTTTACGGGTTCCTTGGATAGGAGACCGCCTGGGAACACCTGGTGCCGCAGGCTAGGGAGAAGGACCTGGCAACCCACGCCCGAAAGAATCCACCATTGAAAGCCATAATAGCAGAGAAGCACTGACACCGTGCCAGGCATGGCGCAGTGTCAGAGTGTGTTTCCTTCTGTTGTACATCGGGTGCTGTGAGTCAGAGCTGACTCAACAACACCTAACAACAGTCCCAGGCCCTCCCCGTCTCTGCCATGAGGTGAGCAGCCTCTGTTCTACGCTCCTGCTGCCACCAGGGTGTGCCCCGGCTCAGGTCCACAGTGATGGACACAGGTGACATGAGCGAACCCTCTGAAATCAGGAGCCAAAATAACGGTTGCTGCTGTAAACCGTGTGTGGCGCAGCAACGGAAGGCTGACGGGCACGGTGAGGGAGCCCGGGAGGGAGACGCCAGTCTGGGTGACCCAAGGAGGCCATGAGCCCAAAGCCAGCCGTCTTCACAGAGGGCGGGGCCACAGAGAGCGGGAAGAGAAGACAAGGACCGCAGGGAGGTGGCCACAAGCCAGGACCGCCTGCCAGCCCTGAGGCCAGTGGAGGCAGGGAGGCTCCTCCTGGGACCTCGGGCCCTGCTGACACCCAGGCTTGGGGCCTCCAGGGCCGCGAGGGACTCAGTTCCCCTTGTTCCAAGCCGCTCGGTTTGAGACAAGGTTAGAATGGCCACAGGGGAGATTCAGCGCTACGGCCCCCAACCCAGGGCAGGCGGGGGCCACGTGTCCATCCTACGGAAACTGAGGCACTGTGTACCTGGCAAGGCAGAGACATGGAGGCCCGAGAGCCTCCTCCACGAGCCGCGGCCCCCGCCCACTGGTCCCGGGCCGCCCCACAGCCGCTGCCTCTTTGAACAGGAAAAGGAAGCTGAGCCCCAGCAGGCAGAGGGGACATCGCACCGCACACCCGTGGGCTCACCTGCGTCACCGCTCCGTCCTTGCAGCCTCACAAGCTGTGGTGGACGTGGGAGCGCTGGGGACACCACCAACTGCCTGCGCTGCCCTGACAGTCGCCACCCCGCCTGATGAGCTCCAAGGGAGGCCCCGCTCAGGAGGTGGCGCTCCCAACCCACAATGACCCGCACGGCCTCCTCTGGGGTGTTCCACCCCTCACGCCAGCACATCCCACGGGGCCAGCTGAGCTGTGCTTCTGCCAGGGGTGAGGTGCTGTATGGCTTGGCGTGGGGTGTTCTTGAGTCAAATCAACTCACAGCGACCCTGTGTACAGCAGAACGAAACCCTGCCCAGCACTGTGCCACAAACACCATCTTTTTATGTCTGAGCCCAATGTTGCAGCCATGGTGTTTCTTCTCATTTTGAGTAGTGCCACATCAGCAAAAGGAGGTCCTAGGGGCTTTACTGCATTACCATCATTAAGGTCAACTCTACTTTGAGGACGCAACTCTTCCCCAGTCATTTCTTTTTTTTTTCTCTTTTTCTTTTTTTTTTTTTGCGGTACTGGGGGTTGAACCCAGGGCCTCGCGTTGCAAGTGCTGGACCACTGAGCTGCACCTCAGCCCATTTTTTTTTTACTTTTTTGAGACAGGGTCTCGCTAAATTACGCAGACTGCCTCTGGTCTCGAACTTGCGATCCTCCCGCCTCCGCCTCCCTAGCCTCTGGGATTACAGGCGTGCGCCACCACGCCCGGCCCCGGTCATTTCTTGAATGCCTTCCAGCCTTGAGGGCTCATTTTTCTGCACTGTATCTGACAGTGCTTCTCTGCTATTCATAGGATTTTCAATGGCTGGCTGTTTCAGGAGTGGGCTGCTGGGTCCTTCTCCCTAGTCTGTCTTAGTCTGGAAGCTCAGCTGAGACCTGTCCACCACAGGTGGCCCTGCTGGTGTCTGAGAGGCTGGCAGCATAGCTTTCAGCACCACAGCCACACGTCAGCGCCCAGGCCCGACAAGCTGACAGACACGTGGGCTGTGGAATGGTCCCTCAGCCCATGTGCTGAAGGCTTGGGCCTCAGGCTGCTGGGAGGCAGTGGAATCGCCAGAAGCCAGGGCCTCCCGGGAGCCAGTGAAGCCAGCTGAGGCGCACCCCCGAGGCGGCCTGGCCAGCCCCGGCCCCTCCCTGCCTCTCTGCTTCCCATGGGCCAGGAGGGAAGCAGCATTCTCCACCGCTGGCTCCTGCCGCCGTGGCGTTCAGCCCCGGCACAGGCCCAGAGCAACAGCGCCGGCTGACCCTGGACCAAACCCCACGACGCTGTGAGCCGAAGTAAAGCTCTTACTTTCATTAAATAACCAACTTATTTATTCAGTGCAGTGCGTGGGGGCTGAACCCAGGGCCTCACGCACACCAGCCACAGGCGCCGCCACTGACCGGCACCCTCACACACCCTTTCTTCAGTTTCTATCTTGAGACAGGGCCTCGCTAAGTTACGCAGGCTGCCTCTGGCCTCGACCCGGTGATCGTCCCGCCTCAGCCTCCCAAGTGCCTGAGATCACAGGTGTGCACCACAGTGCCTGGCTCTGAGTCTGTTCTGTACTTTTAGTTTTTGCTTTCATTGGCTTATTTTTTTGTGGCACTAGCGGATCAGACCCAAGGCCTCACACAGGCTCTTGCAAGCGCTCTACCAGTTTTTACTTTCTCTTACTGTGAGGCAGGGTCTTGCTCGCTAAGTTGCGCAGGCTGCCTCTGGCCTCAGACTTGTGATCCTCCCGCCTGCGCCTCCCAAGTCGCTGGGATCAAAGGCGTGGCCACCACGCCCGGCTCCACCCCCACCCCACCTGGAGGTCTTGAGAGCCTGAGACAGAGTCTTTCAAGACCTAGGCTGGACTAGATCCACCCGCCTCCCACCTCAGCCTCTGATCCTGGGATCCCAGGCGTGGCCCCGAGGCGGGCTGTCTGTCTTTTATGAAGCTGGTTTTCTCATGTGTGTGGTCTCGGTGACAGAAGCCAACACGGGCGGGAACACCAGTTGCGTCCACCCTTCTGGGGGCTCTCAGCGCACTGCCCGGGTGGGAGCCCACCGGCCGGCTTCATGGCTGCGCGGCTGCCGCAGACTGGCCCAGGCGCTGAGGCGGTTGCCTATCCCCACCTGGTGGCCCCTGCTCTGTTACAGGCGCATTGATGACCATCTGGGCATGCACTCTGCGGTTCCTGCGCTTGTCCTCAGACAGCAGCGAGGCAGGAAACGTGGAGCAGATGGCTCACCTGCTGGAGTTTGCTGTCCTCTATCCAATGTGGCTCGAGCCAGTGGGACATGAGCCCACTGCTGGGGAGCCTGCCTTGGAGCCAAGACCCAGTAGCCTCCACCAGGAAGGCCCAATGCTCGAAGCTCCGGTGTGGCGCTCACAGGGCGGCTGAGCCCATGGATCACAGCACGGAGACCGAGTCTGGATCTGGCTGCACCTTGGGGCTGTGGAGCTGGGACACCCTGCTCCTGCCACCCCTCTCTCTCCGTGTGCACTTCCTGAGAGGCGTCTCCAGGGGCAGGGATGGGGTGGGGGTGCGGTCAGGGACAGATGTGGGGAGACTGCAGATGACATGGAAATGAAGTTATGAACTGTGGATGGGCTGTTCACAAGGCAAGGTGACAAAAAGTGGAAACAACTCAAGAGAGAAACGGTAAGCACAATGTGGTCTGTCCATGCAGTGGACTATTATACACCCAGGAATGGTAATGCAACACTGTCATATGCTGAAACATATGCTCAGTGACAGAGCCAGGCACAGAAAGCCACATGCTGGGTGACCCCACTGACAAGAAATGTCCAGAACAGGCGGCTCCACAGAGACAGGAAGCAGGTCAGGCCAGCCAGGGACCAGGGCAGGGGATGGGGAGTGACTGCTGATGGGGATAGGTCTCCTTCTGGGGGCACGGGAATATTCTGGAACCGAACAGAGGTAGTGATGGCCCGAGATCGCGAGTGTGCTGAGGGCTAAAGAATTTCTATCTTTTTTGCAGCACTTGGGAGTTAGACCCGAGGCCTTGCACAGGCCTGGCAAGCGCTGTACCACGGAGCTGCACCCACGGCCTGTTAATTACCATTTATTCTGAGACAGGGTCTCGCCATGTCACGCAGGCCACCTCCGTCCTCACCCTGGCCATCCTCCTGCCTCTGCCTCCCAAGCTGCTGGGAGGACAGGCGTGGGCCACAGCACCTGAGTGCCCAGGAACCGTTCACTTTAAAGTGGTGAATTGGCCAGGGGTCGTGGCCACGCCTGCCATCCCAGCACCCAGGGGGGCAGAGGACCAGTACAGGCTCAAGGCCAGGTCTACACAGCAAGTCCTAGGCCAGCCTGGGCTACACGGTGAGATCGTGTCTCAAGCAAAACAGAACAAAATGACGA
>VMDO01005490.1:0-53390 GCA_007922755.1 Pedetes capensis | reverse complement strand
GCTCCAACGGCGGGGCCCTCGTCTCCTTTCACTTTGTCCACACGCCTCAGCCTCTGCCTCCCCCACGCCAGCTCCCCCCGGGTCCCTACCCTCTGCTGGCTTTTTCAGCGCAAGTCTTGCTGTGTGGCCCATGGTGCCCTTCGACTCCTGGGCTCCGGGGACCCTCGTGCCTCAGCCTCCCAGCGCTGGGACCACAGTGCCCACGGTGCCCAGCTCGCCCCCTCCTGGAAGGACACCGGTCCCTAGAGTCACGAGATCGCTAACTTACTCTCGTCCCCAACGCCTTTTTTCCAAGTCAGCCTCCAGACAGCAGGACCTGGGTGGAGCCATCCAGGGGCCTCCACGGCGCCGGCGCCACACAGCGGCTGCCCACGCCCAGGCCTGCAGTCCCGGCTGAGGGGCCAAGGGGAGGCTAGGGGCGTCCATGGCGCCACACAGCAGCTGCCCACGCCCAGGCCTGCAGTCCCGGCTGAGGGACCAAGGGGAGGCTAGGGGCCTCCATGGCGCCACACAGCAGCTGCCCACGCCCAGGCCTGCAGCCCCCGGCTGAGGGACCGAGGGGAGGCTGTGTGGCTCAGCCTCAGCTTCCTTGTCCCTGACAGCAGGACAGGAGGATGGATTCTCCCCCCGAGTGTCAGCAAGGCCCCGGGGGCCCCGGGAGCCAAGCCACGCGTGGGAGGGGGCCCCGGCGCATATCTGCAAAGCCCAGGGCTCGGGGCAGACAGCGCGCACCCCTCTCTGCTCGTCGGGAGAGCCCGGCCTTGCCGTGACCTGCCCACCATGCACTGGACTGTGGGGCGGTGACCACAGCCAACCTCAGCGGAAGGCGGGGTCTCACAGGGCTAATGAGGAGGGAATGGGGGTGGGCACGTGGCAGGTCACATATGTCCAGCAAAACAGACGTCCACATCCTAATACCTGCAAACGGACCTCGATGCGAGAGAAGGGCTTTGCAGAGGTCACTACTCACGATAAGGCTGAGGCAGGAGGATGGCGAGTTCCAGGCCAGCCTGGGCCTCCTGAGACCCTGCCTCAACCTCGCGACATCTTGTCTCCAAGTGGGGGTGGAGCCAGGGGTGGTGGCCATAGTCTGGGGAGGCTGAGGCAGGAGGATTATGAGTTGGAGGCCAAAGGCAGCCTGCGCCACTTGGTGAGACCCAGCTCAAAGAAAAAATTAAAACCGGTCCAGGGGTACGGCTCGGTGGTGAAGCACTTGCCTAGCAGGTCGAAGGCCTGGGATCAACCCCTAGCACAAAAAAAGAAAAACAAAAAGAGGAGGTCACACTGGGCTACAGGGACCCCAAAGACGACGACGGCCGTCCTCAGATGAGAGGTGACAGACAGACGGAGAAGACAACACGTGCCGCAGAGGCGGAGGCTAATGTGCTGGGGACACCACCCAGGTGGGCCTGGAGCCCCCCTAAGGCTGCAAGAAGCAGGACGGGGTCTCCCCAGAGCCCTCCGGAAAGATGGCCCCTACCGACACCTTGGGTTTAGACTCTGGCCTCTGGACCAAGCAGTGGTGACAGGAACGCGTCACCCAGTCAGGAAGCCCGGAGCCCGGCCTGCGCTCCCAGAGCGCTGAGCGAGGGGACAGAACTGCAGGACCTGCGTCCTCTACCGACTCAAGCCGCCGCCGCAGGGCCAGGCGCAAGCTGGGGCTGTGTCTGCTGGGGGAGGGGATCCGCTGTCCATTTCAACGTCCACCCTCACCCCAGGCAAATAACGAAAACCGCCAGCCGCTGGGGATGGGGGCGGCGTCCCTGTGAGCCCGAGGCGGCATCCGGGCCTTGCGGGCCTCCCGTGCCCGTCTTGAAAGCGTCAGGCCTGGTTTTTGACAGGTGCTGACCCAGCCTGGCTCCCAGCTGCAGCGGAGGAGGCCGGCCTCGCTCCCTTGCTTCCTCCCGCCGGGGTCGCCCGCCGCCGCCGCCTGGGGGACTCTAAGCACTGCAGGAGATCTGCCAGGAGCCGCCTCCGGCCCAGGCGGAGCAAAGGATTTTTGGAAGCAGCAGCGTCCAGGCTGCCTGCCGCCTGCCCCGGCTGGGGTCGGGTCTGAATCTGTGCCTCTGCGGCTCCATGCGGCCAGCCGGCAGGACGGCAGGGGCCACGCAAAGATAAGACAGAAGCAAGATGCCCTCGTTACCACGGCCCAAAATAGCGTTAATGCTCCATTTCTGAGACTGAGATCGGCTGCGGGGTTACATAACCGCACACAGTCATTCTGTGATCCGGGAGGCTAGGTCCCGGGCCTGCCAAGGCCCACCTGGTGCCCCAGGGCACCCACACGGCCACAGGGCCCTGGAGGAGGCTGCTCCCGGCCTCACCTGCCTCGCGGCCTCAGACCCTACTAGGGGCCAGCAGCACCAGGCGGCAGCTCAGGCGGCCCCTGTGATCACGTCTGTGATGGGGTGAAGGGCCAGGACCAGCAGACATGGGCACTCTCCCTCCTGGTGCCCAAGATCATGTCCCGGAGCCTGGCCTTGTCTGGGGCCCGTGAGTGGCCTCTTGCCTGGCCCCAAGCTGGGTCATCTTGCCCCCAGCCGCCTGCACAACCCCGTCCCAGGGCAGACAGCCCTCTGCGCGCAGCTGCCGCTGACACCCACCTTGTCGTTCCTTGATGAACGCAGCTCGCTCTCCTTTGCCAAACATAACCATTCTATGCCAAACGAATCCCGCCTGCCAGGTAGTTTAAAAAGATAAACACAAAGTCTCCATCGGACCCTGCATGCCATGCACGGGTGTGGGCCCAGGTGACACAAGGATATCCGTCCATGCAAACGTGCACAGGCACACTCATAGCAACCATCAGACAGACCAACAAAGGCGTAAAACCCCAGTGTCCCTCAGCAGATGTATGGCTACATTGTTGAGTCACCCAGGCACTGGAATATTACTCGGCCATGAATAGGAACGAAACTCACACACACTACATCACAGATGAACCTGGAAAACATGATTCTGAGTGACAGGAGCCAGATATAGGAGAGAGGTTGTGGCAGCCAGGGGCTGGGGAAGGGGATGACAAGTGACTGCTGAGGGGGATGGGCCTCCTCTGGGGGGATGGGGAGGTCCTAGAACTGGCACTCAATTAGGAAGGGGCTGCGCAACAGCAGACCTGCTCAGTGTCAAGACCGATCACTGACGAGCGGGATCCTACATGAGGTGAAATCATCTTCATCAACTGACAAAGAAGCGAGACCGATCCCAACCCTGTCCCGGCCGGCCCGGCGCCTGCCCCTCGCTCCCTGCCCTGCAGCAGGTCTCTCTGAGCCTCAATCCAGGAATTCTGCAGGCGCTTCCCCATTTCTGGTCGCAAGCACAGCCCCTTTCTCTTTGTTTGGTTCTTTTTGTTTGTTTGTTTTTTGCAGTACTGGGGGTTGAACCCAGGGCCTCGCGCCTGCATGCTCTGCAAGTGCTGGACCACTGAGCTGCACCCCCAGCCCATTTTTTTTACTATTTGAGACAGGGTCTCGCTGAGTTTCGCAGACTGCCTCTGGTCTCGAGCCTGCGATCCTCCTGCCTCCGCCTCTCGAGCTGCTGGGATGACAGGCGTGTGCCACCACGCCCAGCCTGTGGTGCTGGTCTTTAAGCCTCACGCACACATTGCTAATCCGCCACAGGACGCGCCCCCAGCGTACATGTGTGCTGACGCCGTGCTGTGGCACGGGCCCCCATGAGAGAATGCGCTCTTCGCAGACGTGGTCAGGTGCAGCAGGGCCCTAGTCCAATGGCAGGCGTCCTTACAAGACATGCAGAACACACAGTTGGGCAGAGGGACGCAGCTGCAGGCCAAGAAGAGCCTGAGGCCCCCCGAGCTAGGAAAGAGCTGGGTGCCACGGCCGCGCCAGCGCTCAGGAGGCCGAGACAGGACTGGGAGGCCCAGGCAGCCTGGGCTACTTAGCGACACCCTGCCTCAGCCTCTCGAGATCTTGGCTCCAGGTGGGGGCGGAGCTGGCAAGGTGGCCATACCTGGATTCCCAGCGCTCAGGAGGCTGAGGCAGGAGGATGGCGAGTTCCAGGCCAGACTGGGCCTCGGGAGACCTTGTTTCAAAACAAAAACATAAAAAGAGTGAAAAGAACCAACATGTCCGTCCGCAGAAGAGCGCAGGGACGCATGGTCTGCCCACGGAGTGAGATGCTAGCCTCTGATAAAAAGGCAGCCTGCAGCTGCACCACTGTGGCATCCGACCCCGGCAGATCTCGGAAGCTGAGCAGGGTCGGGCCTGGTTAGTCCTTGGATGGGAGACCGCCGGGGAACACCAGGTGCTGTAGGCTTGGGGGAAGGACCCGGCAACCCACTCCCAAAACACAATCCGCCATTGAAAACCCTATGAACGGCAGAGAAGCGCTGACAATAGTGTCTCGCCTGTTGTACATTACTTGACGGCACCTGACAGCAACAATGACAATAAAAAGTCATGAAATGCTCGTGTTGTAGTGTGTAGGGAGTCTCAAAAGCAAGACGCTACATGACAGGAGCCTCACACAAGACACCCACACGGTGTGGTCGCGGTGAGGTGAGGTGTCCAGGTGAATCCAGACTGGCGGGAAGCGGGTAAGTGGCTCCAGGGGTGGGGGGGTGGGGGGAGGGGTCAGGGAGTGACCCCTGAGGGACGGGTCTCCTCTCGGAGCGACGGCAAGGTCCTGACCGTGACAGAGGCGGTGGTTGCTCAGTGTGGAGAGGGTGCTGAGTGCTGCTGAACTGCTTTATTTTGAGACTGGGTCTCGCACTGCAGCCCAGCCTGGACTGAACTCAACGATCCTCCTGCCGTGGCCTCGGAGCCCTGGGATCCCAGGCGTGGCCATGGTTCCTGGTCAAACTGTTTGCTTTAAGGTGGCTAATTTCATATGGGGCTGGGATTTAGCTCAGTTGGTAGAGCGCTGCTCTGCAGTCTCTGAGGTCCCGAGTTTGATTCCCAGCACCACAAAATGAGAGAAGGACCTGGCAATCCACTCCCAAGGCGATCCCGAAACAGTCAGCCATTGAAAACCCTATGATGGTAGCTATGAGTCAGACTTGACTCGATGGCACCTAACAACAGCAGCAGCACAATTTCACATTATGTGAGTTTCACCTCTGGGTAAAACCCCAGAGAAACGGAAAGTATGCGCAGTCTAGTGAAGGGCGTGGGCAGAAGTGTCTCCAATGGACCCGGGCCAGCCCTATCAAAGTGGGAGGCCACCAGGACCCTGTGGGTGCATGTGCAAGAAGAGCACCGGCTGGGGATTGGGGCGCTTGGGCATGGGCTTCTCGGTCACCACTGGACCCTCCTGGGCTGCCAGGAAGGGGTGGAGCTGCCCGGCACCACACACCCAGGAGAGGTGCGGCCACTATCCTCTCCCGTCAGAACCTGCAGCCTGGAAGGCAGGAGCGTGGGCCACCGCAGCTACAGCCTTCTGGGTATCTGAGGAGCACTTCCAAAAAAAAAAGAAAGTAATGCCAACAGGTCACCAATCCTGCACTTTTCTTTGTGATTAACTTACATATCAGGAGTACGGGCTTCTCCCACCACACCCGCCACGCCCACAGCCCGGGGCTCCACTCCTCGCCGCCTGCTCCTCTCCCCTTCCCCTGGGCACAGGGAGCTCTGCTCCCCTCGCACCCCGAGTGCGAGCTGACCCTGGTCTTCAAAGGGTTGCTGTGGTGGCCAGAGGTCACTCAGTGGGCTGTAGGCCTGCAGCAGCCCAGCCCAGCTCCACCTCTGTTCTTGCTCTGCTCAGCAGCTGGGTGGCTCAAGCAAGGCCTGGAGGGCTGGCCACTCTCTGGTCCCACTCTCCACCTTTCCTGCCAGCCTGCTCCCCAGAGCCCCCACAGCCCCCCACTGCTGCTCCTCCAGGCCCTGGCTGCAGGACCCAGCTGTCAGCCCGGGGAGTGGCCTGGCAGCCCTGCAGCCCCCACCGCCCTCACCCCCTTGCTCCGGCCTCTCCTGAGCCTCCAGGCGGAGCCCGGGCCTCCTCCCTGCCTGGCCAAGCTCCCCAGCTTGGCACTCCGCCCCTCTGGATCGGGCTCTCCTCTCGGGCCCCCTTGGCCTTGGGTCCCTACAGCACCCCAAGTTTCCCCCCACCCCCCACACCACAGCCCCTCCTCTGGGTAGCCCACCCGGCAAGCACGGGTTCCTCCACCCAGAGCCACCGCCTGACAGCTGAGCCCGCTCTGGCAGGCTTGACCCCTCCGCTGCGCATTTTGGGATGGGAAAACTGAGGCAGAGGCCAGTTATGCGCTCGCCTGGGATCATAAAGAGCAGAAGTTAATGTGACTCAGATGGCAACGCCACCCAACGCAGTGCACAGAGTCAATGCAGTTCCTATGAAAATCGCCATAATGCTTTCTGCAGGAACAGAACAATCCACCCTGACATTCACGGGAATCTCCAGGGGCCTGGAAGAGCCAAGATGGTCTTGAAAAAGAGCAAAGCTGGCAGATTCACGCTTCCTGATTGCCAAACTCACTGCAGAGCTACAGTAATCAAAACAGTGTGGTACTGGCAGGAAGACAGGCGGAACAGAATAGAGAGCCCAGAAATGATCCCTTGCATAGATGGTCAAATAGCTTTCCATGGCCACGGGCCACGGGCCACGGCACATGCCTGTAACCCCAGGGGGCCGGGAGGCTGAGGCAGGAAGGCCATGAGGTCGAGGTCACAGGCAGCTTGTGCAACTTAGCGAGCCTCTGTCTCAAAATAAAAACGCAAAAGGGGCTGGAGTGCAGCTCCAAGGTGGAGCCTCTGCCTGGCGTGTGAGAGGTCCTGGGTTCAACCCCTAGTACTGAAAACAAGAAGTAAAATAGTTGTCAACCTCCCTGCCAGGACTATTGGGTGGGGAGAGGAGAGTCTTTTCAACAAATGGCTCTGGGAAAATTGGATTTCCATATGCAAAAGAATGAAGCTGGACCCTTCCCTAAGACCACATACAGAAACTAACTCCAAATAGATCAAAGAGCTAAAGCTAGGGCTCTCGAGCTAAACAAACCTATAACTCTATAAGCATAACTAAAACTATAAAAGATAAAACCATAAATCTGAAACCACATATAACAAAAACTATAAAACCCTTAGAAGAAAACAGAGGAGAAGTTTAATAATACTGCTTTGGCAAAGATTTCTTGGATCTGACACCAAAAGCGAGGCAACAAAGGGAAAAAAAATACACGCACTGGATCGTGTTGAAATTAAAACCATTTGTGCATCAAAGGACACCGTGGACAGGGTGAGGGAGAGGCCCCGTTCCCACGGAACGCGAGAGGATATTTGCAAATCACACCGCTGATAAGGGATTAATATCCAGAATAATCAAAAACCCGACCCCATCTCAAAATGGTTTGCAGAGGACTTGAGTCGATGCCCATTTCCCCGACAAAGACACGCCATGGACCCTCACGCGCGAGAGACAGCCAGCGCCACTCACCACGAGGGCCAGGCAAATGGGAACCACAGGGCAGGCCGTGCACCCACCAGGTCGGCTAGGATCAAAAACCAGACAAGCAGCGGGGCGCGGCGTGTACACCTGGGATCCCAGCGGCCCAGGAGGCGGAGGCAGGAGGATGGCGGGTTTGAGGCCAGAGGCAGCCTGCGCGACTCAGTGAGACCCTGTCTCAAGAGACAAAGTGAAAAATGGACTGGGGATGCGACCCCGGGGCAGAGCGCTTGCAAAGCACACGCCCGGCCCTGGGTTCAGGCCCCTGTTATTGTTAGGTGCTGCCGAGTCGGTGTCCGACTCACAGCGACCCTACGGATAGCAGGCGAAACACTATTGTCAGCGCTTCTCTGCTGTTCATAGGGTTTTCAATGGCGGACTGATTTTTGGGAGTGGGTTGCCGGGTCCGTCTCCCAAGCCTACAGCACCTGGTGTTCCCAGGCGGTCTCCCTTCCAAGGACTAACCAGGCCCGACCCTGATTAGCTTCCGAGATCTGACGGGATCAGAAGTCACAGGGCCACGGCTGCAGGCTCAGCACTCCAGTACCACAAAATAAATAAACAAATAACAACAAACGTCAGGGAGGATGTAGAGAAACTGGGTCCCCTATGAGCTCGACGTAGGAATGGAAAACAGTGCAGCCGCTGTGGAAAACGGTATGGCGGACGCTCAGAAATGAAACACAGGGCTGGGCCCGGTGCAGCCTGCGATCCCAGCACTCGGGAGGCTGAGGCAGGAGAGTCAAGAGCTCAAGGGCAGCTATGGCTACTTCATGACACCCAGCCTCAAAAAAACCCAAAACACGCCAGGTGCCGCGGCGCACACCTATAATCCCAGTGGCTCAGGAGGCGGAGGCAGGAGGATTGCAAGTTCGAGACCAGAGGCAGTCTGTGTCACTTAGCGAGACCCTGTCTCAAAAAGTAAAAAAATGGGCTGGGGGTGCAGCTCAGTGGTCCAGCACTTGCAGAGCATGCAGGCGCAAGGCCCTGAGTTCAACCTCCAGCATCACACACACACACACACACAAAAAAAAACAAAACACAGAAATGGCAAACTCTTCAGGGAGTCACCGTGTCACGCAGCCACTCCCTTTCTAGCTATCCGTGCAAAGAAAAGGTCACAGCGGAGACTGCCACAGCCCTGTGTACACTGACACCCACCGCAGCACCGTTCACGGAGCCGAGCACTAGAAATGACCCAAGCGTCCACCAAGGGGTAAATGGAGACCAAAATGTGGTCAGCCCGGACGACGAAGTGACAGCCGCAAAAACGAAGAGGTCCTGACTCCTCTCCAGCACAGGTGACCCCGGGGATGCTGTGCTCAGTGCCACAAGCCAGGCTGTGGGGGCAGACTGGAGGGAGTCTGTCCACCTGGGAAAGTGAAGGGTGGAGCCTGGGTCCACGAGAGGAGGGGGCCTAAGTGTGGGACGGGGACAGGGCATCCAGTGCAAAGGACGACCAGGCTCTGGACGTGGACAGCGGTGGCCACGCAACTGTGGAGCGTACTTCAGGCTGCTAACAGTCCACTTGTGTCTGGTGGTCCCCACATCGCTGGGACCACACTGCCCGCCACAGGCAACTTAAAGGAAGAAAGGTTTATGCGGTTCACAGTGGCCGAGTCTGCAGCCATGGGCCCCTGGCATCCGATCCCGCCTGCTCTCAGAAGCTAAGCAGGGTCGGCCTGGTTAGCACCTGGATGGGAGACCGCCTGGGAACACCAGGTGCCGCAGGCTAGGGAGAAGCACCAGGTGAGCCACTCCTGAATCATTCCGCCATTGAAAAGCCTAGGAACAGCAGAGATGCACTGATACAGTGCCGGGTATGGCACGCTACTGGGGAGTGTTTTGTCCTGTTGTACATCACGTCACTCTGAGTCAGACGTGACTCAATGGCACCTAACAATGAGAGCTGCAGAGGGCTCGGCCCATCATGGCGGGAAAGGCAGAGCAGAGCAGCTCAGTTCACATCACGCTGGGCCAGGAGACAGAGCTTATAGGAAGCAGCCAGGGGTGACATACCCCAAAGAGCCCCAGCGACCCACTTCCTCCAGCCACTTCCCACCTCCCAAAGTTTCCATAACTTCCCAGCACAGCACCACCACTTGGAGATCAAGTGGTGTACCTGGGGGCCACTTCCTATTCATGTTGTTGTTGTTGGGTGCCACGGAGTCAGGTCCAGCTCATAGTGACCCGATGTACAACAGAATGAAACAGTACCAAACACTGTGCCATGCACACGATCTTTTTATATTTGAACCCACTATTGCAGCCACTGTGTTTCCTCTCTTTTTGAGTCATGCCACATGAGCAAAAGGAGCTCCCAGGCACTTTACTCCATTCCCATCGTTAAGGTCGACTCTACTTTGAGGAGGCAGCTCTTTCCCAGTCGTCTCTTGAATGCCTTCCGGCCTGGGAGGCTCATTTTCCGGCACTATATCTGTTATTCATAGGGTTTTCGGCGGCTAGTTGTTTTGGGGGTGGGCTGCCGGGTCCTTCTCCCTAGTCTGTCTTAGTCTGGAAGCTCAGCTGAACCCTTTCCACTACGGGTGGCCCTGCTGGTTTCTGAAGTACCGGTAGCACAGCTTTCAGCATCACAGCAACGCACAAGCCCCTGATAGCAGGACCAGCTGACAGACACATGGGGGACTCAACTTGAAAAGGGTAGGGTGGAGCCAGGCACTGTGGCTCACGCCTGTAATCTCAGAGATTCGGGAGGTGGAGGCCGGAGGATCACAAGTTCAAGGCTAGAGGCAGCCTATATAATTTAGCCAGGCCCTGTCTCAAAATGAAAAAAAAAAAGGGCTGGGGCCCAGCCCGCTGGCAGAACACATGGGGCGTCTCTGCAAGGCCCTGGCTTCAACCCCCTACTGCTGCAAAAATAATAATAATAATAATTGTCAGGAAGGTAACCAGTAGCATGGATTTTATCATCACAAAGGCAGGGGTTGGGAGTACAGCTCAGTGGCAGAGCACTTGCTTAACACGTGTGAGACCCTGGCTTCCATGCCCAGACCGCACACACACTAAAGAACCCTCACCACAAATCCCCCAGAATGAAACCGGACGATGACTGACGAGGTGCCCGGGCACCTGCCACACGCCAGGACCCTGCCCTCGCAGCTGCGTCAGGAGGCACCTGGCGGCCGGCGGGGACTGGCGGGCATCCCTCACAGTGACCAGGTGCCGGGCTAGGGGCTTGGTGTGGAGAGCGTCATGTGACCCCAGGACAGCCCGCCAGGGCGGCTCTGGGAGCCCCCTCTCCTTACGGGTGGGAATCAGGCATGGGTGGGGGAGGCGTCACTTGGCAGGAGCTGGGGAGCTGGAAGGAGGGGGAATCCTGGGCACAAGTGGCTGCTGGCAGGCAGCTCCCCGGGCACCCCCTCCACACGCACTGAGCCCACAGAGAACGGATCGCAGATCGCATCCCGCAGACCTCAGTTCAGAGGAGGCTGCCTGGGGGCAAAGGCTGCAGGGCAGGGCTGCCAATCATGGCTGGTGCCTGCTCTTGATTTCATGAGTGGCTCCTGGCCTAATGACAGCCACAAGCCCACCCCTAGGAGAACAGCAGGGACCTCCGAGGCACAATAGAAGCAGGGTGCTCACAGAGCACCAGGACCGAGACTGCGGGCGGCAGGACCTTCTCCCCGCCACTGGCGCACAGTGAGCATGATCGCGACTGCAGAGTCCTCTCGGGGACACAGGGGCCCTCCGAGGCTCCTGCTCACCCTGGGGGAGGCTCCGCCTCCCCGAGTTCCCAGCCTGAGGGATGGCCACCCCGCACAGCCAGTCCCAGGCGCCCGCCCGTGGGAGCTGACACTTCTCGCCAGCTTGCGCACGCCCTGCCACCCTCTGTAGCAGGTGAGCGGGCCAGATGCGGAGAGGGAACGGCAAGCGCCGCTTGCTCTTTCCAACTGAAACGCCAGTTTGGAAACAAACAGTTTCAGAGCTCTTTTTAAAAAAAAGTCAAGCGTGGGTCTAGGGAGTAGCTCAGTGGCAGCCCGTGCTGAGCATGTGCAGGGCCCTGGGTTCACCCCCAGCACTGCAAGATAATAATAACAACAACAACAACAACAACAAGCAAGGCGAAGCGCACAGCTTCCCCACAGCGCCCAAGACCAGCCTGCAAAATCCTGACGGAGTCCACCCTGCGCCCCCCTGGCTGGCGAGCCCCAGGAGCATGCGTGCGGGAGCGGGGTGTTCACCCCGTCTGCCCAGGGCCCCAGGGTCGAGGCCATCCTTCTTGCTGATGTAAGTAGAGTGCGGGGATCTCACAGAAGCAGCAAGGGCCCCACTGGGCAAGGGGGCGCCTGCCCGTGGTCCCCGCACTCAGGTGGACACAGGAGAATCCAGGCCGGCCTGGGCCACGCAGAGGGACGGGAAGGGACGTCAGAATCCAGTCCCTGGCTGCAGCCGTGCCCTCCTCAGCGTGCGACCCGCCTGGGGCGAGGCTGCGGCCATCTCGGGCAGACCTGGGGAAGCCACCTTGCCACACAGGTGAAGGGCCATCTGCCACGGGGCCCTCGGCAGGCTGCCTCGGCTGGGCCCCTGTGCCGCTCAGCACCTCCCCGGGGACGCCTGGCCCAGCCCCACCCCCGTGACCACCCTGCCAGGCCTGCTGCCAAGGGCGGGTCCTGGGTCCCGGCCACCACCGGCGCCAACCTTCCCCAGCACCCAGCATCCCCGGCCCATGCCCCACGCCCCGCCGCCCCCAGGTTCTTCCTCACGGGGAACCCCGGCTTCCCATCCTCACAGCCTGTGCTCGGCCCCGGGGCTCAACCTGAGAGCCGCTTCCTTCAGAGGGTGATGCCCAGGGCCAGGCCTCTCACTGCCCAGTGGGCTCCCTTGGGGAAGGTGCCCAGGGGCTGGCACACAGTAGGTGCTCCATGAACACCAACTGCCTGGCTGCAGGCGTGGACCTTCTGGGCCAATCTGGGCCACGGCAGGGCGACCCTGCCAGGTGACCCTGGTGCTGCTCACATTCTCCTGCAGGAGCTCCAGGGCCCAGCAGGGCACGCGTGCTGCGCCCGGGCCCCTGCCCCAAGCCACAGGGCCTGACGTCCCCCAGCCCCTGCCATAGGGGTCAGCACAGGAAGGAGCCGGCGGGGCAATATCAGACCTCAGGAAACCCATGCGCTCCCTGCGCCAGGGCCCCTGGCACCCGGTACACATGCGAGACAGAGAACTGGACCCCAGGCCACTTAAGGGGGCGCCTGGCCCTGCCGTGGGAACCCCATCCTCGTAATCACAGAGCACTGCGTCCAGGAGACTCCAGAACACCTCAGAGGGCGGGGCTCGGCCGGCTGCCTGCGAGCGCGTGCTGGGTGCGTGGTGAGCACCTGCTGAGGGCACACTGTGCCTCCACCCATCGCCTGCTGAGGACACACTGCGTGCCTGCTGATTGCCTACTGAGCGCCTCCTGAGCACACCATGGGCCCACTGCTTACCGGCCATGCACCTGCTGGCCCCACTGTGAGCCCAGGTGCCTGTCCCAGGGAGGGGGCAGCGCGAGCCCCAGGGCCACAGCAGCAGTGAGCAGCACACAGCCCAGTATGGGGCGCAGGCCACACCCTGCAGGCTGCACCTCCACCACCTCTCGCACGGCTGCGGGACACAGAGGCCCCCTGACCCCCGACTCACCAAATAGGGGGCAGAGTCCAGAGGGGGGACCGGGTCTACCCTCTGCAGGAGGGTACCCACGTACCCAGTGCCTCCCACGTGCCCAGCGCCGTGGAACGCGGCTGTGCCCACGCCCCTGCACCCGCCTGTGCACCCTGCAGACCAGACCCAGGCACGCTTCATTTCCTCTTGGCAAACAGTAAATATTGACTCTTCCTGTGTCCTCGGTCCTCAAGGCACGCAGCTTCCTTGTTTGCGCACCTGGACCCCCATCCGGCCAGAGGCAGCAGCCACACCTGGATGGGCCACGGCACCCAGCCCTCCGCAGGCCACACTGGGCAGGGTGGCCCAAAGTGGGGGAGGGAGGGCGTCGAGGACACACCCCAGCCACAAGTGGGGCGGCCCCCGGCTGGGGGCGCCAAGGTGGGGGGGCGCTCCCATCCCACCCACCCCACTCTGCAGCCTGGGGGACCCCCAGCTCCCATCCCAGTGATCTGTCACTGTCACCTCCCAGCGCCCCAATCCTCCTCCCGCTTCCTTGCTGCGGGGCTCAGGGATGCACAGGCGGCCGGCCCAGGCGCACGCCTCAGGGAGTGTCAGGTTCAGTGGGGCACGAACGGGCCACGAAAACCAGAACAACGTCCACGATTTCCAACAGATGAAGGGGCCAGGGCTCCTCATGCGACTGGGCCGACTCCAGAAACCGGGGTCCCAGGTGCAGACGCAGGTTAGCGTCCTGCTCCTCGCCGCGAGCCACGCGGCCTCCAGGGCGGGCAGCAGACGCTTGCCTGCAGCCCGGCGCGACCTCCACTGGGCACGCAGACGCCAGCTGGGCCGCTGCCGCCCCTGTTTATGCCCCCTCATGCTGGCACCCTCCCCCCGGAGCCTGCTGTGGCTCCCATCGCCACCTGCCCACCTCCCTCCTGGCCGCTGTCCTCACACAGGCCCACGCGTGGCGAGCCATCTCCTCCACGCATGCCCAGCTGGCACGCTCCCACAGTCGTATGATGTTCCAGAAAACATATGGGCTATCGAGCTGGCCCCATGTGGTCAAACCCCAGCTTGGCCCGCTGACGCGGTCAGGTGCTGCCTCGGTCTCCCCAGGAACATCCAGGGTGCCTTCAGCTGTGCAGGACTGTTACAAATTGTGGGCCTGGGGCTGGGTCTCAGGGGCCTCTGTCGACCCCTGTGCCCACACATCCTGCGCAGCCCAGGCCTGGGCACCAGGGTTTCGCAGCTGTGGCCCTGTTGCTGGGGGCCGGGTCACTCCCCGGGGTGGGGGGCCCGTGTGCACCGCGGGGTGTCTGCTGAGCAGCATCTGGGGTCTCCACCCATTCAAGTCCAGGAGGGCCCCCTTCCCAACCCCAGGGACGACAACTAAAAACGTCCCGCAACGTGGCCGAGTGCCCTGGAGAAGCAGCAGCCCTGGGGAGCATCGTGCCCTGCACCGGCTGGCTGGTGGGGTTCTGTGGTTTGCTTCCCTTGAGCTTTTCTCGTTTCATTTTTGAGACTGGGTCTCATGCTCCAGCCCAGGCTGGCTTGGAATCCCCGCTCCCCCTGCCTCAGCCTCCCCAGCGCGGGGATCCCAGGCACGCCCGGCTGACTGGTGGTTTCTGCGATCCCTCGGCCCTGTCCTCGAGCAGGTCTCCCAGTGCAGGTCCACCAGATACCCACGTGGCACTCCTAGCTGCACTGCACAGAGCCCCCGAGCTGAAACCAGAAAGCCACCAGCACAGAGAACGGCTGAGCCAGCATAACCTGATCAGCCCTGCCCCGCCCCACGGAGCAGGACCAGAAGGCCCACTGCATGCCAGGGCCCAAGGGACGGGGCAGGGCTGTAACCAGCAGAGGCAGAAGTCACTGGGTGCTCTGCTCCGGGGTGACCCGGGACCGTGACAGAGGAGGACGCTTCCCACCTGTCAGGACAGTACTGCCCCAGGACCAGCCAGCCAGCCTGCCCCCAGCCTGAGGCTGACCCCCCGGGTGACCCCACCACCAGGCCTCAGACAACGCCCAGCGTTCTGGCCCCGTCCCCACACCTGTAGAGGGGGGCCTGGGAGCCCGTGAGTCTGCACACTTTAACTCCCAGGCGATCCAGAGGCTGCCGGCCACGCCCTCCCGCCAAGGCGGCCAGCCATCTTCCCTGCTGCTCTGGGCCAGAGGGTCTCTAACTTCGGGTGAGGCCCATCCGCCCAAGCCAAGCCCCAGGGCGCCAAGGACTGGATGGTAACTATTTCCGGCACTTTGGGCCACACCTTCTCTGCCACAGAAACTCAGCTCTGGGGCTGGGCTGTGACTCAGTGGCAGAGCGCGTGCGGAGCATGCGCGAGGCCCTGGGTTCAGTCCCCAGCCCCTGCCGGGCAGACGCTACAACCTGGGCTCAAGCCCCAGTGCCTGCAGAGCATGCGCAATGACCTGGGTTCCATTCGCACCAGCCCCTATCGAGCATGCACAGCACCCTGTGTTCCGGCCCTACCGCCAGCAGAGCATGCGCGAGGCCCTGGGTTCCTTTCCTGCTCCCTCCACTGCCCACCCCGTGCGAAGGCCTGTGTTTGCTGCCTTAGCGCCTGCTAAGCAAGCACTAGGCGCCAGGTTCCCCTCTCAGCACCTCACGACCATGTGCTATGCCCTGAGTCCACTGGGACCCCGAAACTTTGCCACGTCTCACAAAAACGGTCATACTTAATGCATAAGTGAACGCGTGTGGCCTCTGTGCTACCGTAACTTCCCTTCCAAAGACAGGCGTAGTTAGCAAAGCCCTGGATCAGCGGGTGAGACCCGGATGCAGCGCGTTCCATGATACGCTGGCGCACAGTGAGGCCGGCCCGGCCCCCGCGGAGAAACTCGCTTTGATCCATGCTTCTCGGTGCATGCTACTAGGGCGTGAAAACTTTTTTTTTTTCCTGGCAGTGTTGGGGATGGAACCCCTCACAAACGCTAGGCAAGCCCTCCACCACTAAGCTAAGTCCTCGCCCTTGTGTCTTTCAGACCCGGTCTCACCATGTGTTAGGCAGGACCTGTTACAAAATGGCTCCTCCCTGTAAAGTGCTGCCTTCTTCTACCCACGATCCCCCAGGCCTCAAAAAGCCCGCCAAAACTTGACTTGAAATCTGCCTGGGCCGGCAACTGATGACTCCTTCCCTTTCCCTCTTCCAGCCTATCAGAGCCCCCCATGCACCCACTTCTGACCTATCTGGATGTGACATGTCAATCACTCCTTCCCCCTGCCACCTAGAGCCCATCAAAGCCTCGCCCCTTCCTCCCCCTGCAGCTGCTCTCTCCTTTGCTAGAGAGAGCCTTGGCAGCTTCTCCCAATAAAGGCCTGTTTCAGTTTATGGGTTTTCAGCTTCTTATCTGACACTAGGTAGCCCAGCTGGCCTTGAGCTTATCATCTTCCTGCCTCAGCCTCCCCAGTCCCGGGGTTATAGGCCAGTGCCACCACGCCCAGGGATTGAAAAATAGATTCATAACTATGAGAGGCACGCAAGAAAGCAAAGAAGCTGCTGAGGGAGAGGGTCCTGGAGCCCTGACTGCAGTGCCCATCCCTCAGCAGGGATGCCCTCCCTCACCCAGCCCCAACATCCCTGGTTCTACGGGCACCACGGGTCTGGAAGCTCTCTTGGGAATGCCCAGGGCCAGCAGACCTGACCACTGCCACCTCATTAGATCCCCACGTACAGCAGCTCCATTCCTGGGTAAGTGCCCAGAAGAAGAGAAAACAGGGACTCCAGGAAATCCTAGCAGACACGTGTTCACAGCAGCACTGTTCACAACAGCCAAGAGGTGGAGACACGCCATGTGTCCATCAACCACGACTGGATAAACACAACGTGGTCCATCCACACAATGGGGTATTACTCAGCCATGAAAAAGAATGCAGCTCTGACACCCACTACAACGAGGATGAGCCTTGAAAACATCGTGCTGGGTGACAGAAGCCAGACACAAAAGGCCACATGCCCTGGGATCCCCCTGACATGAACCATCCAGAACAGGTGACTCCACTGACACAGGAAGCAGCTCAGGGGTCCCAAGGGCTGGGGAGGGAGGGGAGAGACTGCTGGTGGGGCTGGGTCTCGTTGGGGGAGGACGGGAATGTTCTGGAACTACACAGAGGTGGTGGCTGCACAATACTGGGAATGTGCCACTGGGAATGTCACTAAGATGGTTAATTTTATGTGAATTTCATCCCAATGACTGTGGCTTATTTTTTGTTGTTGTTTTTGTTTGGTTTTGTTTTTGGCAGTACTGGGGAGCTGAACCCAGGACCTGGTGCGTGGTTTGCAAGTGCTCTACAACTGGGACGCACCCCAGCCCATTTATTCTTTCTTTTGAGACAGGGTCTTGCTAAGTGACTCAGGCTGCCTCTGGCCTCAAACTCACGATTCTCCTCCCTCAGCCTCCCGAGTTATTGGAATAACAGCGGGGCCGCTGCACCCAGTCTTCATCTCAATGTATTTAAAAGTAAGAAAAGACACAGCCTTGGCTTCCACAAGCCGCAGGAAGCATTCTGAGCACATGACCCCCGTCTGAGGAGGCACTCGGCACAGAAACATCTGGAACAGGGCCTGGCTCCCCAGGGCAGTGGCCTTCCCCACCTACAAGAATGACCAAGAAGCTTGTGCAAAAGCCACAGAGGACGCAGCGTCAACCCAGCCTTGACCCCGCGGATGTGGCCTTCCCAGGAACAAGAGGCACAGACCACAGACACAGCTCCACATGACGGCTCCCCACGGCCACCTCTGAGACCCTGACAGTGAGTGCAGAAAATGACAGCCACTCCCAGGTCCACACTGTGGCAGAAACATAGGCTTGGCTTGGGAAACTGAGTCACAGAAGGCGTCCTGCCAACCAACAGAAAGTCCCAGTTTATTTTTTGTCCACCTGCACGTTTGTTTTGAGATGGGGTCTTGCCGTGTAGCCCAGGCTGGCCTTGGACTCTGGGGCCCAAGCGAGCCTCCTGCTTCAGCCTCCTGGCAGCTGGGATCACAGGTGTGCGCCACCGCGCTCAGCTCCTAGTTTGCTGTCAGGTCCTTGTTTCAGACACGCGGCTGCTGCTCGCGCTGGCGCTGCCCGCGCTCTGCCTCTTTCCGGCGGGGATGCTGCTGCTTCAGTTTTCCCGTCTGAAAGATGGTGAAGAACAGGCCCTTCCCCGCCGAGTGGGAGTGGGCGCCCAGCTTCTAGGGTGACGTGGAAGCCACACAGAGCTGAGCAGGGCGCAGGGCCCCTCTGGGGCAGAGCACAAACTTCCACCCTCTTCTCTGACAAGCCAGCAGTCTCCCGTCTCCACCCTCCACGCTTAGGACACCATCTGAAGTCCACCCTCTGCGGTCCCCGGGGACACCAGCTGAGAAGCCTTGGCCAGCTCCTAACAGCGAGGCGCCCGTTCTGCCCGAGCCCCGCACCCACTGTGTCCCTGTGTCCCATTCGCCACTGCCCTGAGCTCAGTGTGGCGTGAGGGCCTGGATTCCCCAAAATGAGGGCCGCTCAAGGTGGTAAATGGTCCCCCAGCCCCTGGGAGCCGGCGAGAGCCCCCGGCCACCTCCCCAGCTGGTTTCCTCAAGTCCCGAGGCTGCCGGCTGGGTCCCAGGCTGGCAGGACTTTCCGGAAGCTGTTATTGGAAAAGGACCACAGGAGCCAGGCGCACCGGCCATGCCTGGGATCCCCGCGCTTAGGAGGCCAAGGCAAGAGGACGGCGAGTTCCGGGCCAGCCTGAGCCCCGCAACAGAGACCCTGTCTCATTAAAAAAAAACTCAAACTGGAGGCGCGGAACCGACCATCCCACTGGAGGCGCGGAACCGACCATCCCCCAGTCCGGGACGCCCAGGGCACCACGGGGTCATGCGTGCTCTGCAGGCTCCTCCCGCCTCGCCTAACCACCGGAGCCCCAGGAGGCCCGTGCTTACGGCCACCTCCCTCCAGTCCGTCTCCTCGTTGACTCTGACCCGTATTTTATTTACTTATTTTTAATTCTCAGTACTGGGAGTCGCACCCAGGGCCTCGCACGTGCGCTGCACCCGAGCCCCTCTTCATTTTTCATTTTGAGTCAGGTCTCGCTGAGTCGCACAGCCTGCCTCTGGCCTTGAGCTCAGGAGCCTCCTGCCTCCGCCTCCCCAGGGCTGGGAGACCAGCTTCACACCGCAGCACGCGGCTGGTCCCCTTTTCAAAAGGACGCCAAGTCGCTGGGTGGATGGCAGCCATGAGTCCCGGTGACGTCACCCTCAGCTCCTGACCTGAATCACCTCCTGCCGGGACCTACTTCCAGCCAAAGTCCCATTCCCGGTCCTGTGAGGTCAGGATGTAGACAAAGGGTGTTTAAAGGTCAGGGCCCAGCCCTTCAGGGGTGCGGGTCACATTGGGAGGGCCTTTGGGAGGGGTGGGGAGAGCGTCAGGGCAGCTCGCCCTGTCCTGTGTGGGCACCGTGGCCACAGATGGCGTCAGGCGGCGGAGGCGCCCGGCAGGGAGGAAAGCAGAGCCAAGGCTGGGATTGGGGGCCAGGCTGGGGCGGCCTCCTACCCCGGCACCAGGACCCGCTGTGCTTCAGCCAGTGCGAAGCCAGGAGGGCACCGTCCCTCAGCCCCGCCTCGCCTGCCTCTAAGGGGTATCGCACGATGCCCAGGCTGGCCATGGATCCTGGGGCTCCAGCGGTCCTTCCTGCCTCGGCCACCCGAGAGGCTGGGACCACAGGCGCGTGGGCCCTGGCACCTGAGACGCCCGATGATTGGCCGTACAGGGAGCCCGATGTCCTGAGCGACACGCCCTGTCCCCCAGCACGTCTGGGCACCTCTGCTGCCAGAATGCCACCGAACGCCACTGCTCCCGGTCACACCTATGCGCAGGACATCACCGTCCCAGGCCCGGATGCCCGAGGCGACTCACAGCCCCAGCCACCATCGTCAGGCAGGAAACGTCCTCGGATGGCCCAGGAGTCACCACAGGACTGGCCACTCTCCCCCCACCACCGGCATAGAGCCAGGGAAGGGGGACAGATGCCCATGCGGGACGTGCACACCAGTGCCCACGGCAGCAGCTTCCCAACCGCAAAAGGTGGGCACAGGTCAGTGGCCGGCCACACAAAGGAACAAAGCAGCAGGCAGGGACAGGGGTGCACACAACTCCGTGACCATGTGGACGCCGCAGAGTGGGACGTCTCAAAAGGTTAAGGGGGCAAATTCTGTTGTGCATATGTTGCCCCAGTTTAAAAGGGAAAATAAAAAAGGAATGGAGCTCTAAAACACGCCCCAAGGTAGATAAACCTCGAAAACACACAGGGTGGGAAGCCAGACCCAAGCGGCCACGGGCGTGAGACGCCACGGGGGAGAGAGCCCCTGGATGCGAAACGTCCGGAACAGGGGACTCCACGGACACAGGAGGCAGATCGGCGGCTGCCAGGGGCTGGTGGAGAGGGTGGGGAGTGCCTGGGGGGGCGGGCCTCCTTTTGGGGGATGGGAATGTTCTGGAATTAGAGGTGATGGCTGCACAAGTGGGAGTAGAACAGAGCCCTGGATGGGGACGGGATGTTCTGGGAAATGGCAGTCAGCCCTGGGTACCGAGAGCTGAGGGCTTCCGAGACCCCTGCGCGCACCAGCTACCAGCAGGCGCCACAGGCCGCAGATGCTCACGTCCCCTCCGTAAAGGATGCAGGATTTGTCCAGGACCCGTGCGCTCCCGCACTTTAAGGCATCGCTACCTAACTCAGAACGTGTGATACAACGCAAACGCACGATGCGCAGCTGGAACGCTGCGCGGATTAGAGAATACGCAGGAGAACTGTGCGTTTGGACGGGTGCAATTCTTCCCCCAAACATTTCCGACCCACAGTTGGATGGATGTGAGGAGGCTGCGCCCACAAACCCACACGTCCCACCACACAGCCTGAGAAAACTGTCACAGAAACAGGCAGCGACAGCCAGACACGTGACGCACATCCGTGATCCCTCAGTACTTGGGAGGCTGAGTCGGGAGGGTGGCGCGTTCCAGGCCAGCTGGAGGCTCCTGAGCCCCAGTCTGAATCTCGGGAGATCCGCCTTGAGGTGGGGGCAGGGCCGGGCACAGTGGCCAAGCCTGTGACCCCCACGCTCGGGAGGCCGAGGCAGCAAGATGGCGAGTTCGAGGCCAGAGGCAGTCTGCACAATTTACTGAGGCTGTGTCTCAAAAAGTAAAAAAAGAGGCTGGCGGTGTGTCTCAGTGCCAGAGTGCCTCCCTACCACGTGAGGCCAGCAGCTCCCTGAAACAAACGCTCCCCACGTCCCTTCCTGAGGGGAGGCCCAGCCTCCCGCGTCCTCTCTCCTCCCTACACACCTGACCGTACTGCCTGCCAACCTCACTGCCTTCACCCCTGGCAGCCACACCCAGCTCTTCCCACCTGGGGCCTCACACCTGCCTGTCCCCACCCTACTTGCTCTTCCGGTGCCCCCCACGCCCTTTCCACCCCCAGCGCATCCCTCCACTTCTCTCCCAGCCCGGATCACGCGCCCAGCGTCTGCTTCACGCACTCGCAGCAGTTCGCTCTTATCCGCGCTAAAGTCACATCCGCTCCCCAAGCGCCTTGTCCTGGTATCACCTGTCCGCCACTGGGTCACTCCACACCCAAACTGTCCCAGGCATGTGCCAGGTAATGAAAATTTTCTTTTGATTCTTTTTTTTTTTTTTTTTTCTTTTACAGACAGGGTCTTTGTAGGTAGCCCAGACTGGCCCGGTACTTGCGATCCTCCCACCTCAGCCTCCCGGGTGCTAGGATGACAGGTGTGGCCACCATGCCTGGCTTGAAAATCATCAAGGAGTGGAACGAATGATCTGCCCCAAACTTACAGATTTGGACTCTGAGGCTCAGAGAGGTTGAGAAACCTGCACAAAGCCACACCGCGGAGAAACGCAGTTCTGTCCACACATCACACATCGCGGTGCATCAAGTCAGAGGACGAGAAAGAACTCTCACACGCCTGCCCCTGCGCCCCACATGTGCAGTCTCCCCACACGACACCCCACCCCCTAGCCAGCGCAGCTCTCGTGTTCCTGCCCTGATGGGACTCACTCGTCCGGCTGAGTGCCTGCTCTCCCAGGGGCAACCACGTCAGCTGTGCCCAGCACCACCGACAGCCATGAGCAGACACACCGGCACGGGCTGGCCGGCCCGGAAGGCCACAGGAGGAAGCCAGGCGCGGCCATCCCAGTACTCGCGAGGCTGACACAGGAGGGCGAGTGCCAGCCCAGCCTGGGCCTGGCGAGACCCTGTCTCAACCTCGAGAGACTTGTCTCCAGGTGGGGAAGGAGCCAGGTGACGTGGCCACGCCTGGGATCCCAGTCCTGGGAAGGCGGAGGCAGGAAGATCGCGAGTCCGTGACCAGAGGCAGCCTGTGCAAGAACGACCTTGGCTCAAAATAAAAAACAGAAAAGGGGCTGAGGGAGCAACTCGGCAGTGGAGCACTTACCTAGCATGCAGGAGCCCCTGGGTGCAACCCTCACTAGCAGGGAAAAAAAAAAAAGGATGCAACAGAGAGAGAGAGAGAGAGAAGGAGGAGATGAGAAATGATTACCAGGGCCAAGAGAACTTCCATCTGCACACCCAGGAAAGCTTTTCTAAATCCATAAACTAGAGTAGGTAACCAACACGACATATCCGTTAGAGGAACATTACTGAGCCATGAAAAGGAATACCATCCTGACACACGTTACAACAGAGTTGGACTTAGTACACGTGACGCTGAGTGTCAGAAGCCAGACACAAAAGGTCAACATACGCATGATCCCATTGATATGAAATGTCCAGAACAGGCAAAGCCACAGAGACAGAAGCAGATCAGCAGCTGCCAGGACGTTGGGGAGGGGAACGGGGAGCGACTGTGAACGAAGATGCGGCTTCTTTCTGGAGCGATAAAAATGCCCTGGAATTAAGGCAGAGATGGTGGTTGCACAACTCCATGAATAAACTAAAACTCACAACTGCACGCAGTAAACAAATAAACTGTGTGATATGTGAATTACCTCTCAATAAACCTGCTATTTAAAAAAAAGCCTTTGCCACAACAGTAATCCAACTCCAACCCCACACAGAAACCAGACTTCCGATCCAGATCACACCATGAACCCAATATGTCTCCTTTCTTCCTGCCACACTACAAACATGTGACGCCGACTGCACGCCAGCACACGCTACGTGCTGAAGACAAGCCGTGCACGCTGCGGTCTCCGTTGTGGGTGATGCTCAGGTGGCACACTGTTTTTCTCCTTTCACTCATTCCTTCATTCGTTCACCAGCCGCCTCTACCTCTCCATCCTCAGCACAAAACGTAAGCCCAGAGTGCTTGATCAAAAGGGAACGCAGGGATCAATACGTGCTAAAGAATGAACAGAAGTGCAGCCACACATCCTAGTGTCTAAGGTCCGTCCCAGGGAGAAGCCTGCAACCGACAGAATACCGCGACCTGAAAATCCAACCTGAGGACTCCGAGTCTAAGATCACCTGGGCCAGGCAGGAGAAGCTGGATTCAGAAAGCAGCAATGTAGGTGTCTGCAGCTCCCACCTCCGGCTTCCCTGGGGCCCTGGGTGCAGAATGGGGTTTCTACCCTCTGCAGCAAGGTACACAGCGGAGACGCCAGGCACCATGGCTGCCACCTGTGATCCCAGCGCTGGGGAGGCTGAGAAGGAAGGATGGCGAGTTGCAGACCAGCCTGGGCCTCTGGAGACCCTCTCTCTACCTGGCATGATTCCCTCTCCAGGTGGGGGCGGAGCCGGGGGCGGTAGCCACGCTCGGGATCCCAGGGCTCAGGCAGTTGGGGAGGCTGAGGAGGGAGGTTCACCAGTTTGAGGCCAAAGTCAGCCTATGCAACTTAGTAAAACCCTATCTCGAAATAAAAAATAAAAAAGGGGTTCAGCTCAGCGGTAAAACACTTGCCTAGCATGTATGAAGCCCTGTGTTCAACCTCATGGTATTTCAAAAAATAAATAAAGTGAGCTGGGTGTGGTGGCGCACACCTGTCATCCCAGCAGCTCGGGAGGCAGAGACCAGAGGATCACAAGTTCGAGACCAGAGACAGTCTGTGTAACTTAGCCAGACCCTGTCTCAAAAAGTAAAAAAATGGGCTGGGGGTGCAGCTCAGGGGACCAGCACTTGCAGAGCATGCAGGTGCGAGGCCCTGGGTTCAACCCCCAGTACCGCAATAAATAAATAAATAAATAAAGTGTGCAGCGGAAGTTTACTGCCCCCGATTCTAAGCATGCTGGCCTCCTGGACCCACAGAGGAGGTCTTACTGGACACACTTGGCAAGGAAGGAAACTGAGGCACGAGCACTAGGCCATAAGGCTCGGGGCCACAGGAGCCCAGGGCTGGATCCCATTCCCAACTCTGCCTCTGCTCCAAGCCACTGCAACATCCCAAGCGAGGCTGGCAGGGCACCGGCTCTGCCGCCCAGGAGCCAGGCAGAACCTGGCCCGCTGCGCACACCGAACGCACCCAACCACCCGAGGGAAACCCGGCCCTCCGTGCCAGTCCCGTGGCCAGATGTCCCTGTCCCACTTAAGATCTCCTGGTCCCCACCATATGGGCTGCACAGCGCCGGGGCGGCTGTCTCCACTTCAAGTTCCACGGTGCAACACAGTCTGCCTTCTGTCCCCTGTCAGGACGCCATGGGGGACACTGTAGGGGGACAGGTACCTGTCCACCTGCGACCGCAAGCAAGGACCCCTGTGCCTCCCCTAAGGCGGTGCAGAGACACCGCCCCCAGGGGCCGCCATGGTGTCAGGACATCCGTCCCTCTCAGGTGGCAGTGATGTGAGGACACCTGTCCCCTTTGGGTACCGATGACAGGCGAGCCCTGGCCCGCCAGCAGCCAGGTGACAAGGCTGCACCCCACCTCCCCGCATCGCGCTGACCCCGTGCGGCGCCCACGAGGAGCCACCTGTGCCGCCCAGGTCACCCGCGCCCCCCGAAGGCGGTGATGGGGGACACCTGTCCCCCTCAGGTACGGGCGAGGTGGGGGCCCCTGCTCCCCCCTGACAGCGACCCCGGAGACCCATGCGGGCGCAAGCACGGGGTGACACCGCCCTCCCCAGGAGCGGCGCCCGGGGCCACCTGCGCCTCTCGGGCGTCCCGTCCCGCCCACGACGCCCGCAGCTCGGGGACACCTGTCCCCCGCGGCCCGCGCCGGGCCCCGCCCCCGCGGCGCGCGCCCCGCCCCTGCCGCGCGCCCCCCGCCCCCCGTGCACGCGCCCCGGCCGCAGGGGTCGGCGCGGGCGGCCCCTCACCCGCGCGGCGCGCGTCAGGCTCAGGTCCTTCATGACCTCCTCGAAGGCCGCCGTCTCCTCCGCCTGCTTCTGGTTGTGCAGCGCGATCTTCTCGCTGAATTTCCGCGGATTGTTCGAAGTCGCCATCTTCTCGCCGCCGCCTCCTCCTCCTCCTCCGCCTCCACCTCCTCGCCCCCCCACTCGCCGCACCACCGCGCAAGCGCCGGCCGGGCCCGCGGGCGGCGAGCGGTGCGCAGGCGCGCCGGCGGCGGCGGGCGCGGCGCAGGCGCACGGGAGCGGCGCGCCGCACGAAGGCGACGGCGCATGCGCGCGTCTCGGCGGCGGGCTTGGGACCTGCGGGGAGGCGGGGGAGGCGTGGGGACTGAGGCGCAGGCGCACTGCGCCGCCTCCCGGCCCGCTGGACAGCGGCCGCCTGGCTCCTGGGCGAGCAAGGTCCGCTGATGGGCCGAGACCACAAGCGGATGACAGCCTGACCCGTGTCCTCCCAGGTCACAAGGGTGGGGCGAGGTGCGCCCCAAGGACAGGTAACACCCCGGGGTTTAGCCTGGGCTCGGATCCGGAGCTCTGAGCCCAGCTCAGGGTGTCGGTCATTCATTCATTCATTCGTTCATTCAACTCCATTCATTCACCCAGGATTTCGGGGCACCTACTGTGTGACACTGCCTGCAGCCGTAGCCCTGTGGCATCCGACCCCGTCAGATCTCGGAAGCTAAACAGGGTCAGGCCTGGTTAGTCCTTGGATGGGAGACCGCCTGGGAACACCAGGTGCTGTAGGCTTGGGAGAAGGACCTGGCAACCCACTCCCAAAAATCAATCCGCCATTGAAAACCCTATGAACAGCAGAGAAGCACTGACAATAGTGTTTCTACTGTTGTACGCAGGGTCGCTATGAATCGGCTGTCTCACTGACTCGATTGCACCAAACACCAACTGTGTGCCGGGCAAACTAGGCTACAGGCGTGAACAAGCAGGCCTCCGTGGGGTGTACAGTGGGCGAGGGGAGCTATCATAATCCACAAACAAGGGATCAAGAACTTGGGACAACAGGGGAGCGGCTGGGGCCGGGGCGTGGCTCAGTGGGGAAGCACTTGCCAGAGGGCTGGGGTTCCATCCCCAGCACCACCAAAAAAAAAAAAAAAAAAGGCTGAGCAAGGCGTGGGTGTCGCATGACTGTACGCCCAAGCTCAAGGGGCTGGAGTGGAAGGATCGACAAGGGTTCAAGGCTAGCCTGGGCTGCACAGTGAGCTCCAGGCCTGCCTGAGCTACGCACGGAGACCCTGACTCAAAAAAACAAAAGAATAGAAACACAGTTCAGGTGGACATAAACGTGCTATGGATCACAAGGGCAGTGACGGGTCTGCTTGAGAGTGACATTAGGGAGGGAAGTTGCTGCAGCCACCAGGGTCAGGGAAGAGGAGGACACTGGAGCTGAGACTAATCTTTGCAACTGCCTCCACTCCATAACCCCTGAGGGCATCTTTAACACGTTTGACTGTTGCTGGTCTCTGGGTTCTTAAGCCTTAAGAAGTGGAATTAGAAACGGAATTACAGAGCTCCAGCTTCATCTCTGCTTATTGGCCTTCTTGTTAGGTGCCGTCAAGTGGTGTCCGACTCATAGCGACCCTTACAGGGTTTTCAATGGCTGATTGTTTCAGGAGGCCTGCAGCGGTAGCCCTGTGGCATCCGATCCCGTCAGATCTCGGAAGCTAAGCAGGGTCGGGCCTGGTTAGTTCTTGGATGGGAGACCACCTGGGAACACCAGAAGCTGTAGGCTTGGGAGAAGGACCTGGCAACCCCCTCCCAAAAATCAGTCTGCCATTGAAAACCCTATGAACAGCAGAGAAGCACTGACAATAGTGTTCCCCCTGTTGTACAGAGGGTCGCTATGAGTCGGATACCAACTCGACGGCACCTAACAACAACAACAATTGTTTCAGGATTGCCTCGGGAGTGGATTGCCACATCCTTCTCCCGTTTTTGCAGTGCTGGGAATCGAACTCAGGACCTCAGAGACTGCAGAGTGGTGCTCTGCCAACTGAGCTAAATCCCAGCCCTATCTATTGGTCTAGTCCAGTCTTATTCAAAGATCTCTGCTATGGGGTACTAACAGAAAGCTCCAGAAATCCCACCTCAACTTGACAGTAAAAGGAGGCACACAAGCCAGGCGCAGTGGCCCATGCCTGTCCTCCCAGCGGCTCAGGAGGCGGAGGCAGGAGGATCGCAAGTTCGAGACCAGAGGCAGCTTGTGTCACTTAGCAAGACCTTGTCTCAAAAAGTAAAAAAATGGGCTGAGGGCACTGCTCAGTGGTCCAGCACTTGCAGAGCATGCAGGCACGAGGCCCTGGGTTCAACCCCAAGTACCGCAAAAAAAGGGGGGCAGACAGTCTCCCCAATGGCAGAGAGGTGTTCCAGGGAAGAAGGAGGTACCCCACCATGTGGCTGTCACTCCTCAGGCACAGGGACCCCACACACCAATATTGAAAATTATATTCAGGAAGCTGTGGGGTTCAGAGAGGAAGCCAGGAAGGGTGGCAGGGGAGTTTGGGGAGAGTGTGATTTCACAACAGGCATCTTCTTCACTAGCGTGAGGGATGGCTGCAGGGTCTGCTGATGTACATTATAGAAGGACACCATTTCCCAAGCGTACTTTTATTCATACTTTACAATAGGTCAATAAAATACCCATATTCAGCCGGGCGCGTTGGCACACGCCTGTCATCCCAGCAGCTTGGGAGGCGGAGGCAGGAGGATAGCAAGTTCGAGGCCAGAGGCAGTCTGCGTAACTTAGCGAGACCCTGTCTCAAAAAGTAAAAAAAAAAAAATGGGCTGCGGGTGCAGCTCAGTGGTCCAGCACTTGCAGAGCATGCAGGCGCAAGGCCCTGGGTTCAACCCCCAGTACTGCAAAATATATCTATATGTCTATGTATTCAATGTATACCCAGAGGTTTTCACATGCAGTGTCTCGGGCGTTTCCACGGCGCTCCCTCTGCTTGCTTCTTCCTATGGCTTGGAGCACTTTGATGGGCTTCTGCCTCTTTTCACCCAACAAGCACCTCCTCTCCCCAGTTTCCTTGTGTCCACAATTGCCCTCCCAGGCTTTCAGTGTCTGAGCTCTGGGTGGGGCTGGCCCCACCTCTGCTCCCCACAAACACTCTCCCTCAGCCGAGTGCCTGATCAGTCAGCACAGCCCATTGCTCTGGCCATCGTGATTGGCTCAGGCCAGCCATGTGATCCAGTTCACCCAATGAAATGCAGTTCTGAGACTTTTGTTTGAAGTGTGGGAAAGCCACGGCCCCCTCCCTCGGATTGGGCATCTGGCTTGAAGGCTAACGCAAGTCTGCAGTGCCACAGGTCGCTAGGTAAAGAGGGTGGACCCACGGAAAAGAAAACAGAGCCAAGAGGCGGCAGGAGACATTGTCTGCGTTCCTGGATCTAACTGTACCTGAAACTGCATGCCTGTGTCTTCAGTTATGTGAGGACTTTTTTTTTTTTTTTTTTTTTAGTGGTGCTAGGGGTTAAACCCAGGGCCTGGCACTTGCATGCTCTTCAAGTGCTGGACCACTGAGCTGCCGCCTCCAACCCATTTCCTTTACTTTTTGAGACAGGGTCTCGCTAAATTACACAGACTGCCTCTGGTCTCAAACTTGGGATCCTGTGGGGCAAAATTTATTCCCTCTTTTTCATCAGTCCATTTTCTGTTCCAAGCACTGAATGAGGTCACAACTTCCATGCGGCAGATGCACTACGTGCCTTCTAGTTCTTGCCACCATTCTGTGAGGTCAGACGAGGCAGAGACAGACAGCAGGGACAGAGCAGCAGCTGCCCATAGCAAATTAAACCCTGGAACCAGAGCACAGTCAGAAGGCCACATGGGCTTCCTTCCCAAGATGGTATTTTGCAAGCTTTTTTGTTGTTGTCTTGTTTTTGCAGTATTGGGGGGTTGAACCCAGGGCCTCATGCATGCTGGGCAAGCGCTCCACCACTGAGCTGCACTCCCAGCCCCTGTGTTATTTACTTTCAGGCAGGGTGTCAGTATTGCAGGCTGCCTCTGGCCTCGAACCTGTGATCCTCCTGCCTGGGCCTCCTGAATCGCTGGGATTACAGGCGCGCACCACCGTGCACAGCAAGTTTAAGTGAAGTTAATGTGTACTGACTCCTTAGCTCATAAGCACTCAGGAGGCTGAGGTAGAAAGATGGCAAATTCCAGGCCAGCCTGGACCTCGTGAGACCTAGCCTCATCCTGGCAAGATCTCGTCTCCAGCTGGGAGGATCGCAAGTTCGAGACCAGAGGCAGTCTGCGTAACTTAGCGAGACCCTGTCTCAAAAAGTGAAAAAATGGGCTGGGGGTACAGCTCAGTGGTCCAGCACTTGTAAGGCATGCAGGTGTGAGGGCCCGGGTTCAACCCCAAGTACCACAAAAAAAGGGGGCTTAAATAAGTACTAGTTACCCGGTCACTTACGTACCATATATCTGCAGCAAGCCAGTCTCTGGGCACAGAACGATGCAGGAGAAAAGGCTGGCGAGGGGCAGAGGCTGCCAGCTCCCAGCCAGGGCTGGGCTCCTGGCTCAGAAGTGAGTCTAGTGCTCGGCCCACTCACCCCATTCAGCCCGCGCCCAGGCGTGTAACTCGATCCAGCCCAAACCCTGGTGGTGACTCACAGGAAGCGCCAGCCCGCTCATTGTGCAATGGCCGGACAGTGACCCCAGCCCTCCGCCCTGCTCCACTGACCCCCAGGCTGGCGGAGGGTAGGACACCCGGGCAGAACCCAGTGCTGAGGTTTCCTGTCCTCCTCCTGCCGCCTTACATCAAAGGAAGCCTCAGGGCCTTTGCACAGGCTGCGCCCACCCCATCCTTGGAATACCCTTTCCCCTGCATCCAGGCCTCAGGAAGCCTCCAAACACGAGTAAATGAAGAGTCAAACTCATCCAGCTTACGTGTGCGGCAAGCCTTATCTACAGCCCAGCTGTTTGACAATAAGAACACATCTGTGTCCCTCTGCGCCTGGCCTCCCGGTTGACCGTGGATAATGGCACTCTTACCAGCAGGTTCTCGGGAAGGCGAAGCAGATAACGCCTGGGAAACACGGAGCCCAGTTCTCCCAAGCTCTCAGTACCCCCAGGGAAACTTGGGGGCTTGGCTTCACACTTCACCTTCCTGCTCTTCCTTATGTGGGATCCTGGCGTGTTCGGGGACCCACGTCCCGGGGAAGTGAATCAGGGCTCCTGGGGTTGGGAGGCAAAGAGGAAAAACACCCAGGGCTCGCCTCTGCCTTCCAAACCCTTGTCAGAGTGTAAAAAGGAGAGCTGGGTGTCCAGAGGAGGCAACAGGTAAGGTCCCAACAGAAGCCAAAAGCACAGAAATGGGGCTCGGTGGTAAAGCTCTCGCTAAGCCAGGTTTTGCCTCCCCAGTTCCATTTCCCCACCTCTTGCTGAGCACATGCGAGGTCCTGGCTTCAGCTCTTCCCGGCATGTGCACAGCCTGTTCCCGCCCCTGTGCCTGCGGAGCATGCGCACCAAGCCCCGCCTGCCCATCCCGGGTCTTGGTGCGCATGTGCAACTTCTCGGGGTGCATTTTCCCCTGCTCTTTCTGAGCATGTGAGAGGCCCTGGGTCCCACTTGTTTCTTCCCAGTTCTTGCTGAGCATGCGCGAGGTCTTGGATTCCAGCTCCAGAAATTGCAGAAGTCGGGGGTGGGGGCCCCTGGGTTCTGTCCTCAGCCTCACAAACAAAAATGCAGAGGTGGAGCCCATTCTTGATGGACCAGACACAAGCAGATGAGGACCCAGCCCCCCCCCCCCCCCCCCCCCCCCCCCCCCCCCCCCCCCCCCCCCCGTCCTCCCGCTAGGGGTCTGAGTGCGGTGTAGAAGATGGGACAAGGCCGGATTGCCAAGCAGGGCAGCGAGAGGCTGCAGCTGAGCAGGCCCGGGCTCAGGAGTCGCCTCTAGGGGGCAGCCGACAGCGCCCACCAGGCGAAAACAGACTGCTCAAGGATGTCTGGGGCCGGGATTCAGCTCAGTGGATCCAGTGCGGCTCTGAGCTCGCTGAGGCCCTGGGTTCAATCCTGAGCACCGCAAAAAAAGGGGAGAAGGGCCTGGCAACCTACTCCCCAAACAATCTTGAAACACTCAGCCATCGAAAGCCCAATGAACAGCAGAGAAGCGCTGACATAGCGCCAGGCATGGCACCGTGTTAAGTGTTTTGTGTGCCGGGCGCGGTGGTGCACGCCTCTCATCCCAGCGGCTCGGGAGGCAGAGGCAAGAGGATTGCAAGTTCGAGACCAGAGGCAGTCTGCATAACTTAGTGAGACCCTGTCTCAAAAAGTGAAAAAATGGGCTGAGGGTGCAGCTCAGTGGTCCAGCACTTGCAGAGCATGCAGGCGTGAGGCCCTGGGTTCAACCCCCAGTACCACCAAAAAATAAAGAGAGAAAGAAAGAAAGAAAGAAAGAAAGGTTTTGTTCTGTTGTACACAGGGTCACTATGAGTTGGATCTGACTCTACGGCCCCTAATACCACTACCACCAAGAGGCATCTGGGGCAGGCACTTTCTGAGACCCACAATGCACACGCCCTCAAACTTGACTGAGCCCTACCTAGCTGGCCTTCCCTATCCATCTAGAGATCCCCTTTCCAATGTCCAAAAATCCAGGCCCCCTACAGCCTTCACCTACCTGACAATAATACAGGGGTCTCCCTGGACCTCCAGCGGGATGTGGATGCAGGAGAGTTAGTGAAGGCTTTGTTTTTGTTTGTTCTTGTTTTTATTTTTTGAGGCAGGATTTTGCCTTGTTGCTCCGGCTGGCCTCGAACTCAAGATCCTCCTGCCTCAGCCTTCCTACTGCTCAGATTACACATGTGCACCACCTTACCTGACTTGGGTTTCTCTTCGAGCTTGTCCAGCCTTTGAGGCCCCACCCAGGTTTGGGAAGTCCGTTCTTACTGCTGGAACCCCCGCTCCTAACCAATGCTGACTGGTCAAACTATTGGCCCCAGTTCCCCACCTGCGCCTGTGTCCATGCCCTTGGCCATGTAACTTTCCAGTTCTTCCTTCCAGGTGGAGGATATTTCCCTGCTCCTCATTTTGGTCTTGACTATGTGATTTGCCGGGCTGGGATTTAGCTCAGTTGGTAGAGCGCTGCGCTGCAGTCTCTGAGGTCCTGAGTTCAACTCCCAGCACCACAAAACTGGGAGAAGGACCTGGCAATCCACTCCCAAGGCAATCCAGAAGCACTCAGCCATTGAAAACCCTATGAGGGTCGCTATGAGTCGGATACCGATTCGACAGCACCTAACAACAACAACAACAACAATGTGATTTGCCTGTCCAAAGGCAGATGCAATACCATAGGAGTCCCAAATCTAGACCTTAGGATATGACATGTGGTTCCATTTGCCCTCAGTACTGCTACCAGGAGATGTGCCTTGGCTAGCCACCGGCCCCAGGAGGATGTGAGATAGGGGGACGGTGCCTTCTGCCCTGCACAGCCTTGCACAGTGAAGCAAACCCAACCTAGACATGGGAGAAACAAGCATTACTTCTTGTATCTTGTTGGACAAGATTGTTTGTTACACAGCTATAGCAGACTGATACACTGACTTACTGTATCTGCTCCACAGACTGCTGGGGTCTTGGTAGAGGATAGGGACCGGACCAACAGGATATTGCCACTGAGGAAGTGCGATACAAAGAAACAGTATCAGGCAGGGCCACCTGCTTTCCAGGGGCAGGTGTGGCTGAGTGTTGTGGGCAGACAGCAGTGCTAAGGGCAGCAGCTGGATTCTGCAGTGGGAAGCGTCAGGTCCCCGACATTTCCCCTGAGGGTCTGGCTGCCTCCTCCTTCTGATTCACCCTGATTTCTGAGCTTGGTTTTCCAGCCTTCCTGCCACATCTGTGAGGGACCAGAGTACTTGTTTGTTTGTTTGGCAAGGTCTTGCTATGTAGTGCAGCCTGGCCTGGAACTTTCCATCCTCCTGCCTCCGTGTCCTAAGTGCTGGGATCACAGGCGTGGCCGTCTTAACCAGCAAGCAACTAGTTTTCCAATATATACTTCAGCTACTTAAATTGGCTCCCGCTAGTTTCTGTTTCTTGAAAATAAAGATTCGTCGGGCATGGTGGTGCACGCCTGTGATCCCAGCGACTTGGGAGGCAGAGGCAGGAGGATCTCAAGTTCCAGGCCAGAGGCAGTCTGCATAATTTAGCGAGACACTGTCTCAAAAAAGTAAAAAAATGGGCTGGTGGTGCAGCTTAGTGGTAGAGCACTTATAAAGCATGCAAGCACAAGGCCCTGGGTTCAACCCCCAGTACTGAAAAAAGAAAAGAAAAGAAAAACACTGCTTCACATAAAATGGAGAAACTCCAGTGTCTATCACATTTATAATTTTTGAATTGTTTGATTGGAAGAATATCTGACCACTAGCATCTTAAGTTGAGAAGAAACACAGTGTCTGCAACAATGGGCTCAAACATAAAAAGATCATGTACATGGCACAGCGTCAGGTAGTGTTTCACTCTGTTATACACAGGGTCGCTATAAGTCGGACCCAATTCGACAGCACCTAACAACAACAGCATCTTAAGTACCGCAGGCTTTGTTATTTCTTACAACAAAGAGTCTGGAGGTCAGAGGAGCCAGGATTCCACTGGTGGCCCTGTTATTTCAGGGATCTCAGAGTGGGAATCTTCGCTCCTCTCGTAACTTGCTCCTCGTGGCCACAAGATGGCTGCAGAAGCTCCTGGCATCATGTCTGCATAGGAAGCAGTAAGGGAGGGAAGGGGACAAGAAGGCCTCTCCCAGGGCCAAAGAAACGCCCGACCCCTTCAAGTGTGCTGGCCAGAGCTGGGAAATGTGCCCAGATCGAAAACAACCCCAGCAGAAGGCACTGCCAAGAATGGCTCGACTGAATCTTAAATCAAGCCCCGAGGCTGGGCACATTGCTGCTGGCCGCAAGTCAGGGTTCTGTTGGTGAGGAGGGCGTCATGGCGCCGGGGTCGGCCGCAGGCCCGTGAGAGGACAGGACTGAGCGGGGGCCCTGCTGCGGGTGGAAGCACAGCTTGGTGCCCTCCCATTCTGTCCCTGTGCGAACACAGATGGCACCCGGTGCGACTGGGGGTGGGGGGGCAGCTGTGCGCTCACTTGCTCGGCCAGCGCCTCTCTCGTGTGTGAGCATCACTCGGGCTGTGTCCCTCTGTGCCAGGTGCTGGGCCGCAGAGACGCCCGGCCAGGTGCCCCCAGGAAAACCGGTGCGCGGGGCCCCAGGCGCACAGCGCGTCTCCAGGGCCTGTGAGAACAGTGGAGCTGGAGCGGATGGCTGGAGCCGGAGCCAGGGGCGGCCTTCCAAGCTGGCCAGGTCCGGGGCGGATTCCCACCTCACGCGGCTCCCCGGAGGCCCCCTTGGCTTCGCTCGCTGCGAGGCCCCAGAAGTCACACTTGGCCTCCGTCTCGCGGGCCTGCCTCCGGCCGTCCCAGGGGGCAGCATTTTCCCACAGCCCGAGCCCAGGTGCGGAGGGAGGCGCCGAAGGACCGCGGCCAGGCCTAGCCGGGGAGGCAGGGCGTTGGGAGCACAGCAGCCGGGGGGGGGGGGGGGGGGGGGGGGGGGGGGGGGGGGGGGGGGGGGGGGGGGGGGGGGGGGGGGGGGGGGGGGGGGGGGGGGGGGGGGGGGGGGGGGGGGGGGGGGGGAACCCAGCGCGGGGAGCTGGGGTCTGCAGACCCCCTCCAGGTGCCAGGCGTACGCGCAAGGCGTGGCGCGCGCCTCATGCCCCGGGGGGCAGGACTGGAACCCAGGGCCTCCAGCGCGATCGGCTGCCCAGCTGTACCCCCAGCCCCGTGGCTTTACCTCTCACCGCGTGGGAGCGAGCACGAGCGAGGCGTGGGCATGCGGGGCACAGCACGCACGCGTGCGCACACAGGTGGGCGCGGGACCGGGCGCGGGCGTGGGCGCGCGCAGGCGCGCTTCGCCTTCCTCCGAAGGCCGCGAGCATTCACCCGGGGAAGATGCGAGCCAGTTTCTGCTAAATTAAAACCAGCTTTTTCGTGTTTAAAGTTTACAATACGAAAAATAATTTTCTTTTCTTCCGGGGGGGTTGGGGCGGGGTGGGATGGGGGCCTAGGGAGGGGCGGGGGGCCTCCCCCGAGAACATTCCATGAACCAGCTCAGACGGTTCTGCACAATCGCCCCGGCTGCACGCCGCGGGGCTCCCCACCCGGGCCGGCGCCCCTGCCAGCTCATTGGGGACAAGATGTTCCGAGGTGTGAGCTGATCGGGGGGACTTGCAGCTGGCAGAGGCTTCGCTCTGCCCCCCTGAAGCGGCTGCGCCTCTCGCGGGAAGAGTGCTCTTTGGGGGAGCACAGGTGGGGGGGGTCCACGAGGCCTGCAGTTTTCATTTCGATGCTCCTGGCAGCGTGGGTTCCTCCCAGGTCACCAAACAAGCTCCTATTGTACCCCTGGCCTCTGACCCTAGACTCGGAGGGGTTGATGACCACATCTAAGAGCCCCAGGCCTTCTGATGGCCGCGCAACTGTAGCAGGCCTGTGTCTGGAGGGCTGGGGACAACCCGAAATGGCAGGCTTTGGCCACCAGGTCACCACAGTGCACCCCATGCAGGGCGAGGCCTGCGGGGGAGCGGGTGCTTTTGCGGCCAGACAGGAGCATCCTGCTGCCTGGTCCCCCGTGGCGGCCTCTGGGGAGAGGAGCTCCCCAGCTTGGGCTGCGCTGGGCCCTGGGACTGCGCAGATCCGCTGCGAAAGCTGCTGGCAGTTCACGGGAAGGCGGGGTCCCAGGTGGCAGGAGCCGGGCCGCCCTGGGGGTCAGGGGGAGCTCGCCCCACGCCCACCCCCTCCAAGGCCGCCTTGGGCCCAAGTTCGCCCCATCTCAAGGGAGGGCGGCCAGGGCCCTGCACCCCCGATAGGAAGCCCAGTTTCCCTCCCGGCTCCTGCGCAAGGCTGGAAAAGGCCGGGCTGGGGGCGAGGAGCCCCTTAAACACACGGAGGCCACACGAGGGATCTGTGACCAATCAGGCCCCAGCCGCCCCGGCTGAGCGCCGGCGGGGCCATCTTTTCACCATAACATTTTTATTAAATAAGGGGAGATATTAGGCGAGCTCGTGGGGAAGGGACGAGGTTAATTCCTTACACGGCGGGCGGGTCACAGAAACACAACATCCATCCTCCGTTAGCGGCGAGAGAGACACTTTAAGTTGCCCCAGGAGTACGAATCTCATTTAGAAGACAGCGGGGCTGGCTTCTTAGAAAGAGGGGAGAGAGGGAGAGAGAGATTTCGAGGTTTCCACATCAAAACAAATGTGGCCTGCGACGCGGGAAGCCCTTGCGCGAACAGCCTCGGCATGCGAGGGTGGGCTGTGGCCGGAGCCTGTGGACCTCAGGTCCAGGCTGGGCTGGGCTGGAGCAGGCTGGAGACTGCAAAGGTCCGGGAGAAACTGAACTGTCCTCAGCCCTGCCGGCCCAGTGACCCTGCTGGACACTGAAGCCGGAGGGTCCTCCAACCATGGGAAGGGAAGAGTCGCCACCTCCTTAGGGCCCCACAGCATGGTCAGTGGCAAACAGAAGGCCTGGAGCCCTCGAGCGCTATCTCTGCGAGCCGGCTGCGGTTTTCCTGCTGGAAAGAGAGGAGCGAATGCCCTGAGGTGCAGAGGTCCCAGGCAGAAAGGGGCAGGCAGATGCCCCCCACCTCCCCAGTAGCTGCAGTGAGCAGGAACAAGAGAAGCAGCCTCTGCCCTCTGTGTTCATCAAGCCATCCGGGCGCTTCCAGGCCACCTCCCCTCGCTCCAGGGCAGCTGTTAACATGCAGGTATTGCATGGGTTTATCTTAAAAACACAGGCACACGCCAGGCACAGTGGCGCACGCCCGTCATCCCAGCAGCGGGAGGCGGGAGGATCGCAAGTTCGAGACCAGAGGCAGTCTGCATAACTTAGCGAGACCCTGTCTCAAAAAGTAAAAAAATTGGCTGGGGGTGCAGCTCACTGGTCCAGCACTTGCAGAGCATGCAGGCGCAAGGCCCTGGGTTCAACCCCCAATACCACAAGAAAAAAAAAAAAAAAGGCCACAGGCACGAAAGAGATGAGATTTGGCAAGGGCGGGGTGCACTCGGGCCGACTTTAGTCCAGTGTTAGGGAGCTCGCATCTGAATGTCTCAAACAGCGGGCGGGGCAGGGGAGGTGGAGAGAGCCACGCAGGGACAGCATGGGAGACCCCACTCCCCCCCACCAGCGCGGAGCGGCAGACCCCGCAAACCCCACTGCGGGCCAGTTTGCAGCAGCAGCAAGCACATGGACCTCGGAGACTGGACACACGTGGACGCAGAGCCCCACCCTGCCGACCCGGGGGAGGGACTTCCGGCAGCTCAGGCCCCTGAAGGCGGACCTGGGACTTTCCCCCTGGATGCGAGCTTGCCTCGCGGAGCCAAGCTGGGAGGTGGGCACGCAGCGCAGTGGGGCCCCGAGGTCCCGGGGGTTCCCCGGTGAGCTACGTCCTGGGCCCGGCGCGGGGCAGCAGGACCGGGGCGCAGGCGATGCCCGCGAAGGACTCCGGGAAGTGCAGGTCCCGCTCCCACTCGTCCGTCTCGGTGTTGTACACCTGCACGATGCCCGTGACGTTGTTGAGGCGCCAGTTGTAGCCGCCCACGACGTAGATCTTGCGCTCCAGCACGCAGCAGCCGGCCTCCGACTGGCCCGCCCGCATCGGCGTCACGCTGGTCCACTGGTCCGCCTCGGGCACGTAGTACTCCACGGCCAGCACGTCGAAGCAGCGGTCCACGTGGTCCATGCGGCCGCCCAGGGCGTAGACGCGGCCACCGGTGCCCACCATGGCGTGCAGCACGCGCGGCTCGCTCATGGGCGCCCTGGCCTCCCACTGGTCGGCCGCAGGGTCGTAGCACTGCAGCGCCTTCTTGTCCTCCACCGAGATGCCGTAGCCGCCCGAGATGTAGAGGCGGCCGCCGGCCGAGGCGCCCGCGTGGCCCCACGTACGGCGCTTCAGCGAGCACGCGTAGTCCCAGGCGTCGCGGCGCGGGCTGTAGCGCTCCACCGATGCCAGGCTGCCCGCGCGGTTGCGGCCGCCCGTGGCGTACACCAGGCCGCCCAGCGCGGTCAGCTGGAACTGGATGCGGCTCTCCTGCATGGCCCGCAGCCGCAGCCAGCGGTTGCGCTGCGGGTCATAGCGGTAGCACGCGTCCACCGCGCCCTCGCCGCTGCGGTACTGCAGGTGCTGGCCGCCGGCCACGTACACGAAGTTATCCAGCACGGCCACGCCCGCGTGGCTGCAGCCCGCCTCCATCTCCCCCAGCTCGCGGAAGTGCCGCGCGCCCGGCTCGGGCAGCTGGTACACCTTGCCGCTGACCAGGCGGTCGCTGTCCGTGTAGGGCGTGCCGCCGAAGGTGACCAGCGAGGGCACGTCGCAGCGCACGGCGGTGCGCGGCGACTGCATCTCGTGCTGGCGCGAGGGCAGCACCTGGTAGCTGAAGGCCTCCAGCAGGTACTGGCGGCACAGCACGTCCTCCACCATGATGTCCAGCGTCTGCACGCTGTCCACCAGCTCCCAGGGCTGCATCAGCGGGAAGCGGATGTGGCAGAGCACGTGGCTGGCGCGCGGCCGCCGCGCGGGGTCGTGCTGCAGCCAGCGCACGGCGGCGCGGAACAGGTCGATCTCGGCGCAGCTCTGCAGCCGGTTGCTCTGCAGGAAGAAGACCAGGCGCTCCAGCGGCAGGCGCAGGAAGTCCTCCTCGGCCGCGATCTGCAGGAAGTGGCGGAACGTGAAGGCGTCCACCGACTCGCGCAGCGACGCCAGGCTGAAGGTGGTGGCCATCTGGCCGATGTGCAGGCATGTCTCCACGCTCATGGCCGCCTTCAGGAAGTCCTCGCACAGCGCCACCACCGGCAGCATCTGCAGGAACACGGCGGCGCCCAGCACGTCCTGCACGCAGTCCAGGTCCAACGTCACCTCGGCGCTGTACGCGAAGTCGATGATGTGCCGCAGGCCGCGCGCCGACACGCCCTGGAGCTCGATCACGTCCTGGCTGGCCTCCCGCATGCCGCCTGTGAACATGGCCCTGGGGGGCGGAGATACGGGGCGTGGGTGGGGCGGCCCAGGGGCTCAGGGTTTATCTGCCCGGGAGCGGCTGCTCTTAGGGCTCCAGGGTACAAGGCACAGCCCTCCAGAGACCAGCGACCCTGTGCACTGTTAAAACTGTGCAAGAGGCCGGGCGCCCTGCTAACGCCTGTGATCCCAGCGCCTGGGAGCTGAGGCAGGAGGATCGCAGGTTGGAGGCCAGAGGCAGCCTGTGGAACTTATGGAGACCCTGTTTTAAGATTTTAAAAAATGGGCTAGCCGGGCGCGGTGGCGCACGCCTGTAATCCCAGCGGCTCAGGAGGCAGAGGCAGGGGGATCGCAAGTTCCAGACCAGAGGCAGTCTGCGTAATTTAGCGAGACTCTGTCTCAAAAAGTAAAAAAAAATGGGCTGGGGGCGCAGCTCAGTGGTCCAGCACTTGCAGAGCATGCAAGCCTGAGGCCCTGGCCCTAGTACTGCAAAAAAAAAAAAAAAAAAGGGCTGAGGGTGCAGTGCAGTGGCAGAGCACCTGCACAGTATGTAGAGACCCTGGGTCTGGCCGGAGATATCACAGGAAATAAACAAACTGTGCAAGAAAGCCCCACATGGTGCTGAGGGCCACAGTCCCAGCTACTCTGGAGGCCAAAGCGCGAGGACAGCCCTTCAAGGCCAGCCCGGGGAACTTAGTGAGACCCTGTCTCAAACACGAGGAAGGGACACACCAGGGCAAAGCTCGGTGGTAGAGCATTTGCTTAGCAGATGCGACACCATGCTAAAAAGAAGAAGAAGAAGAAGAAGAAGAAGAAGAAGAAGAAGAAGAAGAAGAAGAGAAGGAAATACTTGTTTGTTTGTGGTACTGAGGGTTGGACCCAGGGCCTCTGCATGCTCTGCAAGTGCTGGACCACTGAGCTGCACCCCCAGCCCATTTTTTACTTTTTGAGACAGGGTCTTGCTAAGTTACGCAGACTGCTTTGGTCTCGAATTTGCGATCCTCCTGCCTCTGACCCCCGAGCCACTGGGATGATAGGCGTGCGCCACCGGGTCCCTCTCAAGGAAAGATTTTTAATGTCCCCCAAATTGTGCATCTCCCCATAAACCGTGCTCCTGGCTCTGGCCCTCCTGAGCTGGCTGAACTAGACTGTGGCTGTGGTCAGAGGGTCATGGCCAGCCTGACCCAGCGTGGTGCGCTGGGGCCAGGGTCATGGAGTGCCCAGGGCTCTGCAGGGTCACACCCCGGTGCCTGCTGCTCCTCCTGTACACAGGACTCCCATCTCAGCCTGGGTCTCGGCCCCCGTGACATGAGGACGAAGCCGCAGAGGTCCCCGGGAGGGGACACCCACAGGGGGCTGTGCTGGGTCCCAGCAGTCCCCAGAGAGAGGCCCAGAAGGACAGGGAGGCCGCAGCACAGTCCTGGCAGCCATCGGCCATGGCCCCAGCCAGGACCCCAGCTCTGTTCCCATCCGCCTTGCCCCAGGAGGAAGGGCCAACCTGAGAGCTGGCCAGGGGCGCAGGCCGGGCAGGTGCCGGGGAGCCTAGGGTCCAGGTCGCAGCCCCTGCAGGACGGGGCCAGCACGGTGCTCACTCTGAGGCTGTGGCGTCCACACCCTCAGTACGGCCAGCCAGCGCGCCTCCCCTGGAAGTGGCCTGGGAGGTGGGAGGTGCTGCCATCCGCCCAGGTGAGGCTCAGGCCATAGTGGTGCACCAGAGGGCGGCAGGCTCGGGCTGCAGTGAGGGGACGGCCACGGGGTGCCCCCAACTCTCAGCTGTCCAGCTCTCCACTTGCCAGCACCCCAAGGCTGCCTCTCCCAGCCCCTGAGTCCCCTCTGGCCCTCGGACCTGGGACCTGGTGATGACAACAGAGGCAGCCGTGAGTGACAGGCAGGAGCTTTGCCTTTTAAGGCCTGGCGGGCTGCAGTACCAGCGCTGGGGAGCCTTTAAAGGGCATGGCTGCCTGGGCGGGCCCACCCGGCCCCGAATCCAGAATAAAAATAGCAGCGGGGACCCGGGCAGCTTGGCTGCCACAGCTCCCCGAGACGGCTTCCTCACCGAGTCCCAGGGAGGAAGGGGCCCAAGGCTCACACCTGGGCTGGCGCGAGCCTGGGAGCCACCCCAGGGGAGGCCGGCAGGAAGGAGGCTCAGCCCAGGTCACCGGAGGAACACAGGAGGCCACCCCCAGTCCACAGCCCCACCAGCCAGCCAGGGGCAGCCTCCTGCACACCCAGCTCCATGACGCCCTCATGCATGGCCGGGGAAAGACAGAATCGCGTGTCCACCAAGGCCTCAGCCACTGTGTGGAGGCAGGGTGAGCAGAGCAGCCTCACCCCAGCCGGACTGAGCCCAGCGCAGGAGCCTCAGCGAGATGTAGGGGCGCGGTGGTTCCCTGAGTTCTGCTCCCTCAGTTATTCCACGTTTGTTGCCTGAGTGCACTGAGGTGACAGGGGTCTGCGGCCCATTTCTCCCTGGGGCGTTCCCTCAGCTCAGACCAGCGCCTGGCTACAGCCCTTGTGAATAAAGGTTGAGAAGTGAGGCTGGCCACGCCCCGCCATGCCCAGGGGCGGAAGCTGTTAAGCAGGTGTCCAAGAGCCAACTGTGATCCCCAAGTGCGATCTGCCCCAAAAAGAGTAAAGCAAAATCGGCAGGTTTAGTGGACATCAGACTCCTCTCTAAAGCCGGGAAAGTGGCGAGAGCCAGCATCCTCCCCTCTCAGCCACCCTAGCTGGCTCTGAGATAGGGGCCCTTGTAGGAGGTGGCTTTTATTGCCAGGCTTGGTGGCCACACCTGGGATCCCAGAGCTCTGGAGGCTGAGGCGGGAGGATGGCCAGTTCCAGGCCAGCCTAGGTTACAGACCTGGTTTCAAAAAACAAATAGATAAAGAAGCCAGGGGCAGGGGTGCAGCCCTGTGATCCCCACGAGACAGGAGGTGGAGGCAGGAGGATCATGAGTTCCAGGCTAGAAGCAGCCCAGATAACTTAGCGAGACACTATCTCAAGATAAACCTTTTTTTTTTTTTTTTTTTTTTTGTGGTACTGGGGGTTGAACCCAGGGCCTCGCGCCTGCATACTCTGCAAGTGCTGGACCCCTGAGCTGTGCCCCCAGCCATTTTTTTACTTTTTGAGACAGGGTCCTGCTAAATTACACAGACTGCCTCTGGTCTCGAACTTGTGATCCTCCTGCCTCCACCTCCTGAGCCGCTGGGATGACAGGCGTGCGCCACCGCGCCCAGCTAAGATAAAAAATTTTAAATAGGGGGCTGGGAGTATAGCTCAGTGCTAGAGCACCAGCAAAGTACATGCAAGGCCCCGGGTTCAGCCCCCCTAGTGCTGAAAAAAAACAGGAGGAGGAGGAGGACGAGGAGGAGGTGGTGGTGGTGGTGGTGGCTGGCGCCCACCAGGTCCCCAGGGCAAACCCCCAGGCCCGAGCGCCAGGCCTCGCTCACCTGAAGTAGTCGCTGCAGGCAGCCAGGACGACCTTGTGCGCGTGGAAGGCCTCCCTGTTGACGGTGAGGACCACGTCCAGCAGCTGGCCCTGCGCGCGCAGCGTGGCCAGGCCTTGCAGGAGGCTGGTGCTGTGGCCGGGCGCCGAGAAGGTGCACTTGAGGGCCCCGTTCTTGTCAGCCACACTGCAGGGGGAGCAGAGGGACGCGGCTCAGAGGCCTTGAGGTCGCCACGTGACAGAACCTCGAGGGCCTGATCCTGAGTGAGGGCAGCCAGGCAGAAGGCCACCCGGGCCGCGGCTCCATCGATAAGCAGCGTCCAGGAGCGGTGAGTCGGCAGAGACGGACTTGGAGCCGCGGACGCTGTGGGGGTGGAAATGGAGGCGACTGCCTGAGGCGAACAGGGCTTTCCTTGTGGGGTGACGAGCTCGTCCTGGGACCAGACAGATGACAGCTGCACAACATTGCCTGAGTGTTAACGGCTGCTGAATCGCCCACTTTGAAACAGTTTGGGGCTGGGCGCGGTGGCGCATGCCTGTGATCCCAGCCACCAGGGAGGCTGAGGCAGGAGGATCACAGATTTGAGGCCAGAGGCAGCCTGCGGAACTTACCGAGACCCTGTCTCAAGATAAAAAATAAACCGTGGACTGGGGGAGCAGCTCAGTGGTAGAGGGCCTGCACGGTATGCGTGAGGCCCTGGGTTCAACAGCCCAGTACCACAGGAAAATAAATAAGTAAAATAAAAAGTCTAGTGTGAATTTCACCTAAATAAAGAAACTCACCAAAGGACAGCAGCATTTTTCCAGGGCCTGTGTGGCCCCGGCCCCAGCCACCAGGCCCCTCAGAGGACGTAAGGCCTCTGTGGGCCTGCCGGGTGACCCTCACCCACCCCTGGTTCCTTCCTCTCCGACCCTGCACTGGTCCGTTCCTTGCTCATTTGGGGAAGCTTGTGTTGAGTGGATCCGCGTGGAAGAGCTCGGACCGGCTGAGCAAATCACCCCAGGCTCAGAGCACATGGCGGGCGCTGCCTTGCAGGCCCGTCAGGACCCCAGGATCCCAGGCACGCCCGCCCCAGCGCTGGGCTCTCTCCCTGGGGCCCTGGCCCACTGGGACCTGCCCTCCCACTGCTGGGCCCCATGCCCGCCGCAGTGAGGGCCAGGAATGCAGGCGCTGGTCATTCCAAGAAAGCTCGGGGGGCCGGAGGCTCCCGGGCCCACCCGCCCCAAAACAACGCTGAGCGCCTAGGAGCCGGCAGCAGACAAAGTGTGCACAGCCAGCGCTCACTCAAGGTGGCCGGTCCCTGCAGGCCACCCGCCTCCGTGGCCTCCCAGAGACCCCCTAGGAAAGGGCATACAAGGGGCTACAGGGCCAGTACCAGCCACCTCTGGGGAGGGGAAGTGGGGTGAGTCAGGGTCCCAGCGTTCCAGGCCTGCCTAGTAGGTACTGAGTCCCAGGAAGTGGGGACTGGCATGGGAAGCTGGGGCATGGAGGAAGCCACAGAGCCCCTGGAGGGCAGAAGGTCTGGAGTACTGAGCTCAGTGCCACAGTCACGTGGACTGGCGAGCAATGCCTGGGTGCCAGGGTGCTGGCAGCTGGGAGCTGCTTTCCTGAAGGCTGGGGATTGCCACGTAGACCCTGGACCCTGGCTCGGCCCCCTAACTTCTCCCAGAAGCTGGAGGGGCCTCCTGCGCCTCCCCCCGCCCCCGCACAGCCAGGTTGCTACAGGAGGCTGAGTCTCAGCTCTTGCTGTTTTTCAAGGCCACACGGTCTGGAGAACCTTGAAGAGAACGCCAGGGGCCCCGGGCCACCTCCTGGGCGTCTCCACAGGACTTCAGCCCTGCCGGCACAGCTCCCGTGACGGGGTCCTGTGGCTCCCCCTGACCCCGGTGCCAGGCTCCAAGCTGCTCGGGTGCAGGCTGAGTCCCGCGTGAGCCTGTGAGCGTCCCATGACTCAGTGTGGACTCAGTGCTCAGCGATGCGTGGCCCAGGGAAGGGGGCCAAACGCAGTGGGCGCATCCCAGGTCAGTCGTGTGTCCCAGCTGTGGCCAGGGCACAGCCATCGGGCCCTGAGGTCTGGGGAAGAGGGGACGAGCCGGCAGCAGCGAGGGCTGGAGGCTGGGCTGGGGGCCTGGCTTTCCCCCCACCATACTTGGGAGATGACAGAGTGGACACCCTGCCTCTTCCCCGACCTCGCTGCATCTTGGGGTCTGTGCCCCTGAAGCCAAACACGGTCCCTGGGGTCCCTCCAGGGCCCGAAGATCCGCACAGGCCGGCAGCAGGCAGAGCCCTGGGACCCCTCTGCCTGGCCTCTACCTGGGCCCTACTGCTGCACCTCCTGTGTGGGACACAGGCCTGGGGAGCTGGGGACAGCCCCAGACCCCCGATCCGGCTCACAGGTGTCCCAAGCCTGCAGCGCCCCTGTCCCAGGAAGGGCAGAAGCAGTCCTTGAATTCGCCACGTCCCTGCTGTGTGGGCCCCACCCTGCGTGGCGGGGCTGGAACGTGTGCACACCATCTGCACCCCTGGCAGCCACCTGAGTTGTGCAAGCCCAAGGCCTGGCGCTTACAGAGTGGCCAGGGGCCTGAAGGATGTGCCAGGCAGTGCCCAGACCTGGCGCTCCAGGAAGGCGGCTCGGCCGAGCCGTCGTTTCCTCCACAGCTCTGTGCACCCCTCGGGCAGGGACCTCAGGCCACCCAGGCACTAGCACAGGTGGGGACACCACGGCCAGACTGCAGTGAGGGAGGCCGGTCTCCTGGGCCCAAGGCCTCGCCTCCAGGCCCTGAACTCCGGGGTGCTCGCCCGGCAGGCCATCATTCATCATCCACCCGCTCATTCATTCAGTGAGTTGGCGCCACGACGGGCGCCAGGAGACTGATGTAAATGTCAACTAACCGAGAGCCCAGGGGCAGGGGGCGACACCGAGGAGGGGAGGCCCAAGGGAGACCTGGGGCAAAAAAGGAGCCAGGCACGGCGGCCACACCCGGGATCCCAGCGCTTGGGAGGCTGAGGCGGGAGGATGGCGAGTTCGAGGCCAGCCTGGGCCTCGAGAGACCCTGTCTCAACCTCATGAGATCTCACCTCCACATGGGGCAGAGCTGAGTGCGGTGGCCATGCCTGGGATCCCAGCACTCGGGAGGCTGAGGTGGGAGAACGGCAGGTTGCAGGTTGGCCTGGACTTTGCGGGAGACCCTGTCTCAAGATTATAAAAATGGGCTTGGGGTGCAGCTCAGTGGTGGAGCACTTGCCTAGCATGTGCCAGGCCCTGGTTGAGCCCCTACTACTGAATAAAAAAAAAAGAGTCAGGGGAAGATGGGGTGCTCACGTACCCCTCAGACATAGAGGGCAGTGGCTGGGGTCCAGGAGCCCCAGCACTCCCAAGCACCCCCCCACAAGCCCCTGGAATGCGCACAGCATGGCAGGGCCTGATGTCCACTTGGGTCTGGTGGCCACAGGGCCGGGGTCCCTACTGCAGCCCACCAGGGGGTTCCGGCATCTCTGAAGATGAGGCAGAAACATGAGGAGCTTCGACAGCACCCGAAGGCCCACGGAGGGAGGACAGGCTGGGTACTGGGAGGGCGCTGCGGGCTGTGGGTGGGCACAGAGGCGGACTCTGCCAGCTGGGTCTAGGGCAGGGGCCCTGGCGCTCGGTTTCTCAGCTGGCCAGTGTAGAGTGGTGTCACCGGGGTGCCGTGCAGCTCTCCTGGGACACGAGGGACCCCGGGCCACCCGCTTCCCTCTGGGCTGGCGCCTGCATCCTGAGGCGCCCCTGCATGCCCCCACATGCCCCCTGTGCCCGTCCAAAGGGCGAGGTCCTGGGGAACTTGGAGGCTGGAATCGGCTACAGGGCACCTGCACAGGGCCAGTGCTGAACCAGCACCACCGGCCTCCCCGTGGGCGCCTTCTCCCGTAGGTTCTGTGCCCAGGCCCTGCCAGCCTTTGCCATTTGCTTTCAGCTGGCAGGTCTTCCCTCAGGACTTCATTTAGGGGTGGCGTGAGGGCCTCCTCGTGCTCCCCCTAAGCTCCTGGGGCGCGTATGTACATTCACCTTTCCACCAGAGGAAAGAGTTCCTGCCGGGGGACACGCAGTCCTTAGGCACGCAGTGACTGCGCTCCTCCACATGTGAAGAGCAGCCAGAAATCAATATGAAGCCATCGAGCTCGATGGGAGATGCGTCAAGGATGTGAGCTGACAGTGACGGGCAAAGAGGAGCTGGCTAGGAAAGCCCTGCGGGGCAGCCTTGCTCAGAGCGAGGGCGTGTCCTCGCGTGCGCGCCGAGGAGCAGCCTCACACCTCAGGGAGGCAGTCATGCAGCCACCTGGCAGGAAACGCTCCTGTCTATTCCAGCAGGAACCGGATCCAGGACAAGCCCCGGGGAGGCCATTTGGCAGACGTGGCAACATGCGAACGGCCCGTGTCCTTGACCCAGAAACTACTTTTAAGACTTATCCAAAAGCAGTCGTCCACCGGCAAACACGAGGGATTGGTTCCAGGACCCCAGCGGATACCAAAATCCACACGTGGCTCAAGCCGCCTGTATGAAACGACACGGCACGTGCACAGACTCTGTGCCTCATCTCAGGGCGGCTCATGATACCTAACGCCGGGCACGTGGTGTGAAAATGGTCCTTACAATGTATTGCTGAGAGGAAGTTACAAAGTGGGCACCATGGCGCACATCTGTGACCCCTGTGACTCTGGAGACCGAAGGAGGAGGACCCTGAGTTCGAGGCCAGAGGCAGCCTGCATAACTTAGCGAGACCCTGACCCAAAATAGAAAATGAAAGTGGGCTGTGAGCACAGCTCGGTGGTAGAGCACTTGCAAAGTATGTGCAAGCCCCCGGGTCCAGCCCCCCAGGACCACAAAGGAAGGGGAGGGAGGGAGGGAGGGAGGGAGAAAGACAGAACGTTTAGTATAAACACAATGTCTTTTATTTTTTTCCCCAAATATTGTGGAACCCCAGTGAGTGGAATCTGGAACCTGCAGATCGGAGGGCGCCGGGGCCGCCTCCAGGGGCGGGAAATGAGACTCGGGCTAAACACTCCTCAGGCAATGTGGAAAAGGACCACGGCAGCCCCACGGTGGAGCGGGAGGTGGCTCCCCGGGCGTCCTGGGGACACATCCCGGGTCGGGAGGAGGGCTCAGGCCGTGCACACAGCAGGCTGCCCCTTCTGCTCAGAGCGCTGTCCCGGGCGTCCACCTGCGCCTGCAGAGACTGCGCCTGGAGGACCCAGCAGCTGCCCCAGCACCCAGAACAGGGGACAAGGGGGCCACGTCGCCCTGCCTCCGCCGCTGTTACCGTTCTCGAAAGCCGGGCCCTGGACGTGCAGCCAGCTGGTCCCCAGCCGCGGGGTCTCTGGGTTCTCTAACGAATGCAGGGGCTGCCCAGGGCCCGGAAGGCGGGCACGGCCTCCGGGGACCAGCAGGGCCCTAGAGGGGCCAGGCTGGCGTCTCCGCAGCCAGCTCTAGGCACCTGGGCACCCAGCAGTCACTGAGCCACTCAGGCTGCAGCTGCAGAGTGGGGCACAGGGCAGCACTGCCCCTTGGGCCACGTGGGAGACCCGAGCAGATGCCCGCCCAGAGCTGGCTGCCACCACGGTGCCTCATGGGTGCCCTCAGAACTCAAGCACCCCAGCCCAGAAAATGGGGCTCGCGCCTCAAGCTGGCTATGGGGGCGGGGCCGGGCTGCACCCTGGAAAGGAGGAGCCTCCTTGCGCCCCCTCTGCGCTCCTCCACCTGGCCTGCAGATGACAAGCTGTGCGCCCTCCCCCACGCTGTGCCGCTCCAGGGGGCTCGGGGAGGGAGAGGCCAGCCGGGCAGTCCCCGGGGTGCGTCGGGGAAGCGGGGTGCGGCCGGGCGGAGGTGGGCAGGGGCAGGGACAGGCGGCCGATGACTAAGGTCCTCTCCGGCCAGGGCCCATTACTCAGGCTGGCCCCAGACAGGGGGCGGCTGCCCGGCGGAGCCGCTGCCCCCAGGAGCTGGTCCGAGGCTGCAGACGGCCACTCAAGTCACGGTCACCCGCACGTGAGTCATCGGAGCCGTGCGTCAGCAGCCCCGTCAGGACGTCCCTGGGGGCCACTCGCTGCCTGCCCCGGCTGCGCCCTTGGCCCCGAGCTGGCCTCTGGGCGACCACAGGCCCCCGCCTCAGGCCTGGCCGGCGCCCAGGGCCGCCCTGCGTCCCCCACCACTGCCCCAGCCACCCGTGGCCGGTCAGGTGCAGCTGGACGGGGGTCACCCCCAGGCGCCCACCTGTGTAGATCTGGGGGGCCCGGGGCAGGGCCCGTGGGGGTGCCCTGTGCCAGGCCCCTTCCTGTCGCCCAGTCCCTCACGCAACCCTCCAACCCTGGCTCAAAGTCTGCCCTGGGGACACCAACGCGGAGGCAGGACAGCCCAGTGCGGGGTGGGGGGACACAGGAAGCTACAGGCCACCCTAGCCAGGGCCCGTGGGGCTGTGGGGCTGTGGGGCTGTGAGCTGGGGGGTGCTGAGCACCTGCCGGGTGGCGCCCGCCCTCCCCTCCCCTCCCCGCGCTCAGCTGGCCGCACCCCATGGTCAGCCTCCCAGGCCCACAGGACACATCCAGAGCCCACAGCCGCGCTCGTCACTGGAATGTCCAAAAAAAAAAAACACACAAAGGCAAGAACAAGCAGGAATTTCATGGCAACATTTCTTCAGGGTTTGTGAAGTCCTTCCCGCCCCCACCGCAGCAGGGCCGCCAGAGCGGAGCCCGCGCCGCGCCTGCACACTCTGTTCCGACTCTGGCGCCGGGTCCCTCGCTTCCCCTCGGCCGAGCACTTCCACTTCCAACGCCAAGACTGCCTTTATTGTCCATGTGGTGCGCGGAGTGCCGAGCGCAGCGCAGCTGGTTGGCTCCCGCCCCGGCCAGCGGTGCCGCCGCGGCCCAGGGTCCTGCGGTGCAGCGAGGGGAGGGGAGATGCGGCTCCGGGGGCTCTGCGACGACAGCCGGGGCCACGGAGCCGCAGACCACGCCACTCCCAGCTACCGCAGGCCAGGGACTGCAAACCTCCAAGAGCATCCAAGATACCTTGGACCCCGGGGTGGGGGCAGGGACCCAGAGGGATTGAGACCCAGGGAGAGGCAAAGAGAAAGGGAGACAGAGACTGAGTGAGGGACAGGGACCCAGAGAAATGACATGGCCCCAGAGAGAGGGGGACAGAGAGATGGACAGAGACCCAGAGGGACAGAGACCCAGAAGAACTCAGAGAGAGGGACAGAGACCCAGAGAGAGGGACAGGGACCCAGAGTGAGGGACAGAGACCCAGAGAGAGGGACAGAGACCCAGAGGGACAGAGACCCAGAGAGAGGGACAGAGACCCAGAGGGACAGAGACCCAGAGAGAGGGACAGAGACCCAGAGGGACAGAGACCCAGATGAACTCACAGAGGGACAGGAACCCAGAGAGAGGGACAGAGACCCAGAGGGACAGAGACCCAGATGAACTCACAGAGGGACAGAGACCCAGAGTGAGGGAGAACTGAGAGAGGGACAGGGGCCCAGAGAGAGGGACAGAGACCTAGAGAGAGGGACAGGGACCCAAACAGGGGGACAGAGACCCAGAGAGAGAAAAAGAGACCTAGAGAGAGGGACAGGGGCCCAGAAAAAGGGAAAAGGGCACAGAGAGAGGGCGAAAGAGACTGAGAGAGAGACAGGGACCCAGAGAGAATGACAAGGACCCAGAGAGAGGGAAAGAGACCCAGAGAGAACAGGGACCCAGAGAGAGGGACAGAGACCCAGAGGGACAGAGAAGAACTCAGAGAGAGGGACAGGGACCCAGAGAGAATGGCAGGAACCCAGAGAGAGGGACAGAGAACCCGGAAGAGGGAGGAGCCAGACGGCCAAAGAGAGCAGGCGAGACAGGGGTTCAGAGCAAGAGGGACACAGAGAGACCCCGTCCTGGGCGGTGTCTGCAGCGCATGAGGGAGCCTGGTCCCCGAGAAAGGGAGTCGGGCTGTCACTGAGGGGGAGCCTGGCCACTGGCAGCCTCTGCAGCCTCATTTTGCACACAGCACTGAGCTGTCCAGCCACCCTGGGCCCTCTGTGCTGCACCTCCCACCCACCCGTGACTCTGCCAGGAAGACCCAGAATAGAGCAGGCACCAGGCTCCACGCAGCCCCACACCTCTCTCCCTAGCCCCACAGGGTCATTGGCTAATGTCCCCCTTCAAGAGGGGGAAACCGAGCCGGGCGCTGTCCCACAGCCTGTCATCCCACTGACTGGGGAGGCGGAGGCAGGAGGGTCCCAGGTTCGAGGCCAGAGGCAGCCTGAGCAACTCAGAGAGACCGTGTCTCAAAATAAAAAATAATAAACGGGCGGAGGGTGCAGCCCAGTGGTCGAGCCCTTGTGAAGTGTGTGCAAGGCCCTGGGTCCCACCCCCAAAGCACCACAAAATAAAAGAAAAGGAAAGCGCTGGGGAAACCGAGGCGGCCCAGCTGCGGGCGGCTCCTCCCACGCCACATGCATCTGCTGGCTCCGCCCAGGCCCCGTGGCTCTGGGGTACCGAGAGTCAGGGTCCAACCCGCCCTGCACAAAGGCGCCGCCCCCAGTGCCTGTTGCCGTGGTTACCACAATATTTCACAGCTCTGGGTCCAGAGCTCGGGTCCACAGGATGAAGCCTCTGCGCTCTGGCCCCGCGCCGCGCAGGCCGGCCAGCAGCCCCAGGGCCGCGGGGGTCCCCATGCCCCACTGGCTGCCCAGGGCCCGCCCTCCAGATGGGGGCTCCAGCACCCGGGCTCCCCCTGGCGCACAGGGCGGCTTGCCACCTCCAGACGGCCCAGCAGCCAGCACTGCATCAGGAAGGCCGCCCCAGCAGCGGGCCGGCAGGCTGGGACCCCAACTGCAGGGGGAGACCCAGGGAGCGGGGCGGGGCGGGGGGGGCTGCTGGGCGTGGCCGGCTTCCATCTCAGGAGGGGTTGGGCTGGGGACACCTGGCTTTCCCCCTCCCCTCCAGTCTCACTGCTTGTTCCCTTCCCTGGTCACTGGCCAGGTGAAGCGAAACCCCGGGCCAAGCCTGGGCAGCCACGGGGCCCTGGGCAGCCCAGGACAGCAGGTGTGCTGGGGGCCTGGCAGCGGGGCCGCACGTGGACCGAGCCACGGGGAGGTGGCCCCGGAAGCCTCCACACACAGTGGCCCTCGGGAGCCATCGCTGGGCACCGTCCGGGGCTGCAGCCTGACTGTGGCCACAGCTGGAGGGAGGAGGACAGGACCCAGGGCATCACCGTGCCCGGCAAGAGGGAGCCACCCTACCTGCTGCCCCAGGGTCTGTGGCCCTAGCCAGAGGATGGTGGGGAGGGTGAGGCTCAGTGCAGAGGGGGCTCCTGGCACCTGGGCACGGGGGCAGCTCCTGGCACCCAGAGCCGCAGGGAAGCAGAGGTGGGAGATGTGCCATGGCATGTGGGGTGCAGGGGGACAGGTTGAGATGCCCTGATTTATAAACTCTGTCCCCAGGAGAGGACAGCAGAGGAGGGAGCAGGCAGGAGGGTGGACAGGCGGCCCACACCCGCCCCTGGGGTCACGAGGCTGGTGCCCGGAGGCAGCGTGGGGTCTCCCGTTTCCACCCCAGCTTCTCTCCGATGGCCCTGGGAGCCCGGGCCATAGGAGGCTCTGGCCGCCGCCAGGGGACAGGAAGACTTGCGGGGGGGCGGCCCCCTTCCAGGCGGCCCCACCTGCAGCCAGGTCTTAGGGCCAGCAAGGAGGTGCCAGCACCCCAAAAGAGGCCCCGGAAGGGAAACAGGGTGCCCACAGCACCCCTCTCTGACCATGACCACCTCACCCGCCCTCCGGGACCCCACATCAAGCCGTTCACGTAAGAGCAGACCAGCTCTGCGGGGAGGGGCCTCGGCCTCGAACGGAGCCACCACCTGGACCTCGGTTTACAGATGGGGAAGCTGAGGCAGCCAGAAACCAGAGGCAAGAGGACTCCAGGCCCGACCGGGGGACCAGCACGGCCCTGGCAGGGGCCTCCGCTGTCACCAGCACCGTGTAGCTGGGAAGACCGAGGCTCAGAGGGCCCAGGCGGTGCCCCCAGGCTCGGCCCAAGCCAAAAGTGTGGCGTGGAGCCAGTGGCCCAGCGTGGGATGTGGATGTCGCCTGCCAGAGGAAGGGAGCCCCACTCTGCAGACGAGGGTGGCACCCGCTGGGGCATGCCAGACAGCCCGAGGCCGCTGCCTGCCACCTGCAGGTGTCTCCCCGGAGCCTTGCTCCATCTGGCGCATTGTCCATGTCTAAAATGGGACTGCACGGGGTGAGGCGGGGGGAGCTGACCCCTGCCACATCCCAGAATCCACAGCCACGTGTGGCACACAGGAGATCAGCTGGGCCTGCCAACCACATGATTGGGTAGGGACAGGAGGACGGAGGGTGGATGCGTGGGGAGGAATATGAGTGAATGGACAGGTGGGTGGGGGGGACAGGTGTGCTTAAGGGTGTGTGGATGCCCAGGGATGGGTGCCAGTGGATGGATGGGCCAATGGGGGATGGATGGATGAGTAGATGGATGGGTGGGTGGATGGGTGGGTGGATGGGTGGATGGGTGGATGGGTGGATGGATGGACGGATGGGTGGATGGGTGGATGGATGGATGGATGGATGGATGGATGGATGGGTGCATGGA